>VFFE01007243.1:2037048-2060084 GCA_008921705.1 Burhinus oedicnemus | reverse complement strand
CTAAGATTGAAGTGGCTCAGGTGGACTTGGACTGGCAACATAAGGGTGAATTATTCATAGCTTGGTGGGCCCATGGCACCTCAGGCCATCAAGGAAGAGATGCAACATATAGATGGGCTCGTGATCAAGGGGTGGACTTGACCATGGACACTATTGTACAAGTTATCCATGAATGTGAAACATGTGCCGCAATCAAGTAAGCCAAGCAGTTAAAGCCTCTTTGATATGGAGGATGATGGCTAGAATATAAATATGGGGAGGCCTGGCAGGTTGATTATATTACACTCTCACAAACCCGCCAAGGCAAGCGCCATGTGCTCATAATGGTGGAAGCAACCACTGGATGGCTGGAAACATACCCTGTGCCCCATGGCACCGCCCAGAACACTATCCTGAGCCTTGAAAAGCAAGTCCTATGGCGACATGGCACCCCAGAGAGAATCGAATCGGACAATGGGACTCATTTCCGAAATAGCCTCATAGACACCTGGGCCAAAGAGCATGGCATTGAGTGGGTATACCACATCCCCTATCATGCACCAGCCGCTGGGAAGAAAGAACGATACAATGGACTGTTAAAAACTACACTGAGAGCCATGGGTGGTGGGACCTTAAAACATTGGGATACACATTTAGCAAAAGCTACTTGGTTAGTCAACACGAGGGGATCTGCCAATCGAGCTGGCCCTGCCCAGTCAAAACTTCCATGCACTGTAGAAGGGGATAAAGTCCCTGTAGTGCACATGAAGAATACGCTAGGGAAGACAGTCTGGGTTAGTCCTGCCTCAGGCAAAGGCAAACCTATCCGCGGGATTGCTTTTGCTCAAGGACCTGGGTGCACTTGGTGGGTGATGCGGAAGGATGGGGAGGTCCGATGTGTACCTCAGGGAGATCTGATGTTGGGCGAGAATACCCAATGAATCAAATTGTATGATGTTAATTGCTAAATAATGCTGCCACTGTATGTCGTCATTACTAGAATTGCTACTGATTGTACTATGGTAAGAATCACCTAAATTAATGACAGATGGCCTTTAATGAAATGAGTAAAGTGCAGCAGTGATTGGACCAGAACTGACCCCAGCAGCAGCTGGCGCCCAGCAGCTTCCTTGAGATTGACATCTTCAACCCGTGGACCATGGGCATGGGCCGCATTGGACACACCAGCCACAAGCCCTGAATACAGCACGTAGCAGTCCAGCACCACACAGCATCTCGCCTGCCCTGAGAGTGTTCTAACAGAATAGACGCCATGCCCAGTCCTTAGGGGGGAGCTGGCTGCTGGGGGGGAGGGGGAGGAAGTCGATGCTTGGGAGGGGGCTGGAGCTGCCCGGGTCAGGTCGGGGAGCACTGGTGCAGTAACCCTGTGTGTACGTTCCTCCAGCAGTGTTATTGCTGTTGTTTTCCTCTTTCCTTTGCTCTTGTGTTAAACTGCCTTTTTCTCAACCCACGAGTTTTGCCTTTTTCTTCTGATTTTCCCCCACTGCCGTGGGGGTTGAGTGAGCAGCCGCCTGGTTCTTTGTTGCCGGCTGAGGCCAAACCATGACAGCCACGGTCTCTTTGCTATTAGACTCACATCATCCGAGCAGTTACTGCCCTGTACAGCTTGCTAGACTGTACTGGTGTTTTTAATCTTCTGACAGACTGCACCAAAGCGGACAGCTTTCAACTTGCAGCCCAAGCAGGATTTTGTGGTGATCATAGCACAGTGTGCAAGGTTTATGAGCCACACCACAGTGACGCCTAACATTGCAGGAAGCTGAAGTCCAGTACCGCGTGTCATCAGCAGGGTATGGCACTCCCGCCTGCTAGTGGAGTCCTCTAAAATGTTCTGTAGCTGGTTTGTTTGCACTGAGAAACTTATTTTACCTAGCTGTCATTTCAGAGTCCACGTGTATAAAATGAGCCTTTTTAAGCAGAAAACCCAATTCAATTGTTTTCCTCAGAATGTTAGTTCTGACTCTTAAAATGCATATTGCGTATGCATATGTGAAGCAGGAATGTTGTATATTTGGAGGAGCAAAATGCCATGCCACTGCTGGCATGCACGTTTCTATGGAGAGTTTTGTTCCTAGTAAAGCTCTTGATCAACAAGCAGCAGCTTGTACACAAATCACTACAGCTGAAGCACTAAGCACGCCACTGACACTGGCAGGACCTGTTGCAAGTTTAGAAGTATAATCTGAAGCTGTCACAAATGTGACCCCATTGTAATTCCTTCTGCTGTTTATTCAACACTCTGAAAATGCACTCCTCCATAGTAATAAAACATATTGTTTCATTAGCTCACATTAACTGCCATAAAATATATTAATTTTTTATCATGTTTATTATTAACATGGTGTTACAACGAAACCTATGTTTGGCTACAGGAGTGCAGTGTAAACACAAGGAAAATCTGCAGGATGCAAATAGATCTAACTGATAGAAATCCATTGGCAATGGCAAATGGCAGTTACTTCTGAGAAACACAACATATGAGTTGTTGAATGTCTGATCACAAGAACCATGCTCGTTCAGAGTATGTTTTTCATGTAAAAATCGAAGGGTTTCTGTTGTGTCATAATTAGGTAAAGGTCTGCCTCTCAGACATACCCATTAACTGTAAAGCAGAATACATTCTCCGTATGTGTGAATTGCTGCAAGCCACCAGAGCTGTTGTCTGCTGCACATCTCCTGTGATTAGCACATCACCTGTGCAATTTCATTTTGATACTGTAACAACCATTGCTAAAGCATGTGCCAGAAACATAACTGTTTATCTGTAATCGTCCACTTTCTTTTCTTTTTCTAATAGAACATCTTTTTTCAAAAGCAGGTGGATGGTTTGGTCCATGTATGACTTACGATTGGACTGAAGGGGAAAGTGCCTCCTAGTTACTGGCCATATAAGTCACATTTAAAATCTGGTGCAAATCTGTCCTTCCTGGTAAGGTGTATTCTATAAGAAAGAGAAGCAGAAGCAGCACAGAGTGAAATGAAATTGAATGCAATCAGTCAAGCAAAAAAGGCAGATGCTGTTTATGTTCCTGTCTTCTAGATTAATGTATGCAAATGCCATAGATGTACTGATGATATTATTTCTATAGGCCAGAAAGGATCAGCATAAGTTAAGAAATAATGCATATATAATGTAGCCTAAAATGAAACACTGCCTTCAAATACTGAGATCTATTTTGAAATACTTTTCTAAAATAATATTTTCTCCTCAAAAGGAACTGACAACAAATCTGAGCCTCAGCAAACAGTTTGAGGCACTCAGATGTTGCACAAGGAGGCAGGAGCTCCAAGCTCTGCCACCACAGCATGACCTTGAGCAAGTCGTTCCTCCTTGTCTGACTTTTGTTCCCTTGAGCATTAATGCTGGCAGTCCTTGGGGACAGGGACTGTCTTTTACTATGTAATACAAAGATAGGTTTATCAAAACAATCCCTTTCCCTCCCCACCCTCCCCCAACCCCAGCAATCCCACCAGTCTTTAGCTATTATTTGTACCTATATTTCTGTTTTCAAGTTTCTTTTTAGGCTCCTCTTAGGTTATTCCTGTGCCTCTTCCTTAGCTCTTCTGAAAGGCATGAAAATTCAAATGTAAATTATTGAAAAAAGCAGCCAGGCAGGGATCTTTACCGAGATGTATTTGTGTGGATTTGCACTGGCAGAAGGATGCACCTGGAAGTGTAGAGTGCTAATGGGAATTTGGCTCACAGGGTAGAAACCCAGAGGAGGTTTGCTTTAGCAGTGAGTAGTTAACCCTGCTGGAAGTATGCAATCTGTATGAGGGTGTACACATATATATTTATCTCTCTTTTTTATGCATCCACATAAAGATAGCTTTCTAGCAGCTGTTTCAAATAAAAAAAAAAGTCTCTGGAGCTGACACATTGGTAAAAGGCATTTGTAAAGAAGATCTTACTACACCGGTGATCTGTGTCCTACAGAAAACACTTGCCCCAGTTACAGCAGTTCTGGGTTGCAAGGCAGAGCAAATAAGGTATCAAAAATAATTTTTTTTTTAAATATCTCTTTTTTTATGGAAGAGCTGAGCCAAATGGTTTAGAACAAAATAAAAAAATGCTGAAAGGCGGAGCCTTCAATAGGAAACTCTTGACCTTGAGAGCAGAACAGTTTGGGGTTCAGTCCCTGGATGTGAACTTGGATTTGCATGTTTTGTTGTCAGAATAGTATTTTTTGCTCAGAGACAGGCCAAAAAACAACGAAATAACTTCACTAATGTTTCATAAAATCAAGTTTCAAGCCTTCTTGAACCTCAAATTTAGTCCAATTCCATTTGCTTTAAGCCACAAAACATACAACTTCTTAATGTGTTTTGGTGGGCAGGTGACAGTTTGTATTTGTCAAAGGCTTTTGTTTTACATGCATTTTCTAAGCTTCTGGCATTCCCTGGATGCCTTTTTCCTCTCTTCTGGATTATTTTAAAGAAATGTAGACTCTCTTCCCACTGCTGAAGTTCTAACTGCACCCAGGGTTGTCCTTGCATACACATACCAGAACTGGTGGAAGGGGACAGAAAACACCTCATTCTGCAGTGAAGCTGTTAGCAGTCTTTAGCCTTTCTGAGACGAAAACTTCTGCAGCCTCTGGGCTTTGAACTCATCAACCACATGATGACTTGGTAAAATTATGCCAGTTTGAGTATTTATTTTTCAAAGACTGTGGCAGTGAATATTCTACAAAACAAGCAGATTTTTTTGCTCATAGTCTATTTTAAAAAGGGGCTGGAGGGAGGCAACACCTGCCTAAGCTACTGCATGTGATGTGGCTGCAAATACATTAAAAAGAGAGACATTTCCTTTAGTATCAGAAAATGTGAAATATAAGAAATACACTGTTGCAACACTGCAAATTATTTCAGTAGAGTTATTCTAGAGTTACCGTGGTTTAACTTGAAGCAGAAATGGGAACAGAAGCTGGCTTTCAATTATTGTCAGGGAAAATTCATTATGATGACGACTGAAATATGCAGAAAATTCCCACATAAGTGTGATGAGACAAAATCCTGCCAACTTGTGCTGCGTCTAGAAGTGTAAACATGTCATGGCAGGGAGACAAAACTACTTTGATTATCACAGGTCACTACTTGTGTCTTCCAAATCATTTCATTTTTCAGAATCACGTTGTGCATAATCAACCCACTTTTGCTACTTCTGTAGGAACAGAGATAGATACTACACCTCTGCAAGAAGTTATTTCTGTTTCAAAACTCCAGGTGTGGGTTTAGGTGATGTCTTCAAGTTTGTCAGCACGTTGTTCTGAAAAGGACGAGTGATAAAGCAGGCTCTGACTCCAGTGGCATGTTTTCAGATGTGATACATGTGGGGAAAGAGGGAGTGACCAAACATATTGGAGAGCAGGGAAAAAGAGAATGTGGGGAAAACATGTAATTATTCAGGCCATTTCAAAAGATGTCATAATTTTGAAAGGCTTATCATACACAACTTATGCGGATTTATTGCATAGGCATGCCCTTCATTGCCTAGTAAGAGTGCTGGTCATGTGGCTATGTTGCTATACACACACCCGAAACATTAGAGATACACTGATTTCTGCACAAGAGCTTGGATGGCTTAGAAAGCAGAAAATAAGAAGTAAATAAGCACCTACTGAATATAACTCATAAGTTACTCAAAGATTAAAAAAAAGGTGTGTGAGAGAAAGACAGAGAAAAACGTCATGGCTTTGGGGTTACAAGCCAAGACCTGTTTTCATTTTTCTCTGAGATACAGATGTGTTCAACTAAACCCTCATTCATTTTTGTCAAGTATTACAAATGTTGTTGCAAGCAGCAATGTCTGCGTCCACAAGACATGAATATTTCACTAAGGACTGGTAAAAGCTGAGAAAGGTGTAGTCATTGTCTTGAAAAAAGACAGTGACAGAGCTTCCTTTTGACCCAGCAAGAGGTTAATCCAGCTCACTATCTTCTGAACACTGAAAATATAGTAAAATGCAAAAAATCTTCTCCCAAAGATCACTGGAGGCAGAGGAAAGAACTCCTGTTGATTTCAGCAGGTTGTGGGTCAGGCATTTCTGTTCTCAGATAGGAAGAGAGGTGACCAGGAAGAAATCTCTATCCAAAGTTTGCCATTAAGGACTGAACCTTAGAATTACATCGCGGAAAATGACCAAAAAAAAAAAATATTAAAAAAAAATGTTGCTGGCTTTGCTGAAGATGATAAAAGTTACAAAAGTGTGGAAAATAAATAATGGTATAAATAGATGTAGACTTCTTTTCTTAGAATTTATTCCACAATATCTTACAATGAATTTCTGCATAAAAATAAGACATATTTTTGTTGAGAGTTAAATTATTTTTAGAGGAAAGTTTCTTTCTGTTCTCTCCCACCTAATGATAAAACAAGTTGCATGATTTGTAATGAATACTGCAGGTTGAAGAGAATACAATGAAATACAAAAAAAAAAAAAAAAAAAAAAAAAAAAAAAAAAAAAAAGGAAAGAAAAGAGAAACTTAACACCATCCTCTTGGTGCTTTATCTCCAGAAGCTGGCTAGCACTCAGTGTGGTTTTAGTTGATAGGGTAAGCTCCCTAAACCCTATGATGGGCTGAAAGAGAGCAAGTTGACACACAGTTCACAAACGCATATTTGTACCCATCTATAAATATGTTTGATATTTGCAGTGGTCACTGACTTCAAAGCAAGGTTGCTCTATTAACACATGAAGTTTAAAATAAGAATCCCTTTTGAGCCACAGTAAAGGGCATATTATCATTTCTTTCAGAAATACGTGATGGCTGATTGTACAATCATTTTCATTAGCATAAGACCTTTAATAAACCTCTCTTAAAAACAAGAAAACATGCACAGCATGTGGAAGGCTTTTCTCTGCGTCTCTAGCATAAACATTTTTCCCTCCTTTTGTCTCCTGTTTCCCCAGAGGTCTCGGTGGCATCGTGAGAAGGAAGGGTTATATCTGCTTCAGAACAATGTGAAATCTTCACTAGAACAGCTGCCTGAAGGCAAATCTCACCATTGCTGTCTTCTCTCTGAAATATGTGGCAATTCTAGGTAAAAATTGGCAGGAGAGTTGAAGAAGCTGGCAAATTAAATGTAAAGTAACATCATCTACTAACTTTCTAACAGTACAGTAAGCGGCAATGTTGCCTGCACCATTGTACTGACTTCCACGTAAGAACCAGCCGCACCTGACAGGGTTTCCCTGGTCAGGTTCACAGCTGCTTGGTGTGCAAAATGGTTCCTTTCTGTGAAACAAACTAACAGAAGGATATCATACCAATTTTACTTCTGTTTAAAGACAATAAAGAAAACATGCTAACTCAAAAACATTTGAACTCTTCTTTTCAGAAGCTCTTACACTAATTAGAAGTTTGGACAAATTAAAGAATGTAGAAATCATGTAATAAAAACAGGTAACTCAAATAACAAGGAGAAAGGAAACAAAAATCTGTCTAGTCTAGTTTTGCTCATTGGAGCACTTAGGCAGAACCTTGTACCCCTTGGCTGCTGGTGCTCCAGGTTAGCAGAAATCACTGGGTTTAGTTTTGCCTTGATACACAACTGATAGTGTCTACTACCAGTTTCCTTTTTCACTTCAGGATCAAAACTGCTTCTCTCATTATTTTTTGTCACATACCCTATAATTTCTGACTTCTGTTATAGCATGTACAGCTTTTAGATCAAGCAGAATCTAGTAAAGGATGTGAAATACGTGGCAAAATAATGGGAAAGTAGATGAAAAAGGAAAGAGTTTAATGGAGGGCTATTTAAAATGCAGGATGAGAGCAATTCACTGCCAATAAACCTTAGTTTTAATGAAGATGGTTGTTGTCTGAATCCCAGTTCTTCCAATTCTGGAGGCTCCTGAGGGACATGAGCAGCTTACAGAAGATGGAAGACCAAAATAAAATCAAACTTTTAGAAGAGGAACCATGACTGTGTCCTCAAAACATATTTATTTTCCTCAGAACAGATGCTGAATACTGTTCCAGCCTTTCCCAGACGTTTCCATAAAATATCAGTATTTCCCTACAAGATTCTGAATTTATGTCCAGTTATAGCATCTAGATCTTCAAGGATAAAAAGGGAGACTGCCAAAATTGCCTCCAGGCTGTGTTTTCCACCAAAGTACTTTTTCTGGCTCTATTCTCACTTTTCAGATGCTTAGTTACTGAGCATTACACAATCAGCATTACTAATTACCCACTCTCAACATACACAATTTCTACTTCCCACTGTTAAAACCCTACCATGACCACCTACTTTTCTACACTTTTCCCAGTCCTTTTTTTGAATCTTCATACTTCTAGTTTCATGACTCCTTCCTCGACACCTCTCATGTTTGGCAGACCCAGGGAAGTTTCAGCTCATGCTGACCACATCATGGTTGTCCATGAGCCAGCAATTTGCCCTTGTGGCCAAAAAGGCCAATGATATCCTAGGGTGCACTAAAAAGATCATGGCCAGCCAGTCAAGGGAGGTTATCCTCCCTCTCTGCTCGACCCTGGTGAGTAGAGTGGCCTGGTGAGACCACATCTGCAGTACTGTGCCCAGTTCTGGGTTTCCCAGTTCAAGAAAGATAGAGGACTACTGAAGAGAGTCCAGCAGAGGGCTACAAAGATGATCAAGGGAATGAAGCATCTCTCTTATGAGGAAAGGCTGAGAGACCTGGGTCCGTTTAGCCTGGAGAAGAGAAGACTGAGAGGGGATCTCATCAATGCTTATCAATATCTAGAGAGCGGGTGTCAAGAGGATGGGGCCAGACTCTTTTCAATGGTGCCCAGTGACAGGACAACGGGCAACGGGCACAAGCTGGAGCACAGAAAATTCCATTTGAACATGAGGAAAAACTTGGTTACTTTGAGGGTGATAAAGCACTGGAACAGGCTGCCCAGAGAGGCTGTGGAATCTCCTTCTCTGGAGATATCCCAAACCCATCTGGATGCCATCCTGTCCAACCTGCTCTAAATGAACCTGTTTTACCAGGTGGGTTGGACTAGATGATCTCCGAAGGTCCTTTCCAACCCCTACCATTCTGTGATTCTGTGATGTCCCCATATTCGTCAGCAGTGTTCTGTTTCAGCTCTCTCAGATTCTGAAGGGAGGCCTAATGGCTGCTTGACCTGTGTGTAAGGCCTTTACTGTTAAAAGGTGCAAACTACTACAAGTTCCAAGGCTGATGGGAATTCCTTAGACTTTTCGATACACTTATGGATTGGGTGGGATGTCTCTTATTTCATTGCTGTTGTGATGATGAGCAATGAATTGAGAGCAATTGGTTTGTCACTCACTTTCATCCTAAATTACTGCTTATTGTGCCTCTTTCAGTCTTTGTCTCCAAACAGATCAGTCTTCAAGACAGGTATCTCATCAGCTCTACGGCTAGAAGACGAAGAAAAAGAATCTGGACTTTTTTATTATCCTCAACAAAGTTCACCATTTTCAACAAGGAATAAAAAGGACAATTTTTTAATCCTGGACTGGAACTTCAAAGACCTGTTTTTTAACAGACTTTGTAAATTTCTGCAAGTTATTTTCATAATTTTCTGCCTTGATTTCCCCATCCAGAAAAAAAAAAACCTTACTAGCTGTAATATCTTAGTCTATGTTTTTTCTCCCTGGCCTGATTAACAATGAAGCTTCATGGGGCAAGGTTTTATTTTTTGCTTTGAGGGGAGGGCATGGGGATGTTGCTGTTCATGTACATATTACATAAAGTTTAATGAGGTCATAATCTCGGTTGGGCTAAATTACAAACAACTCGTATGAGTGGTATGAGTACATCTAGTGAGTAAGTTCATTTATTTATAAGAATCATGATATAGTTGTGCTGTCTAAATTAGACAGTGAAAAAGACACAACTTTAAACATCTTCTCCGGAAAGAGAAATAATAACAATTTGAGAACATACAATGTTCTATTGCTGTCACTAATCCTGAGGATGTTTCTAAAAATTAGAAAGACTACATGTTTAAAATGCAGAAAATTATCAGTCAAATCCAAGCTGAAGTTTGCAGTGTTGGGTAAAATAGAATTACTTACTGAACTAAAAAGAATATTTGCCAAAGTTGAATGGCTTAGCAAGGCCAGTTTATTGACACAAGTAAAGAATAATGAAGAAAACTAACAGACAGAAATAAGAGCTACTTTAAAAATATGTTATTAGATGCCAGACAGCATGGTCAGGCAATTACATGGAGAGTGTCTTCAGTCAGTAAATAATCACAAATATGAAATACGAAACTGCTTACCAAAAAAAGCACAAAACTTAGTGCTAGAGTAGAATATTTGTTAACGTTAATATTTTTGTCTTCCCTATCCTTGAATAATCTCCAAAATACACAGGGACTACTAATACAAACTGATTGCAGGTTGCTCTACTCTGCTGGGCCTTGCCAGATAATGTCTTACTGGCAGTTCTTCCCTGCTTTTCCCCTGATATTGCTCTGGTCCATTGGGTCACCCCTCTTAATGGTATTTCACTGTGCTAACTCCATTCTTAGGAAACATACGGTGCCAAGCAAGGATCAGTCATGCTCCTTCAGCTCTACAGTAAGCCTTTTCTTCTTTTTCAGATTCTGAACTTCTTCACAGCAACTTTATGAGTTAAAGAATTAGTGAGTAACTCTTGTCAGCCAGGCACACTGGATGTAACCAAGCCTAAACCATCCTTTTTACAGCATTTTATTAAAAAATGCACCATTCCTTCAGGTTTAGAGCATAGTTTTTTTTAACAGACATGCCATAAGATTTGCCAAGTAAAAAGATAATTGAACAGATCCAGGCCTGCTCCGTGGGTTTCTCCATTCAGCTTCCTACAAGGAGATTGTAAACCACTCCCATTGTCTCAACCTTTATCTTTCTGGTGCTGCATGCGGCCAAAGCCTAAGGCTACCAGGCTACAAAGGCAAATAGCTTCCAGACTGAGATGAAGAATGACAATAACATTTGTGGCTTACTAATAATCAGTAAAAGGAAGGGCAGAAGATACTTTGGCTGGCTAACACAACTTGAATTCCCACTGGAACAAAAGGTATTGCAGCTAAAACAAGGTAGATGCAATGCAGAAAACATATTGTGTTTTTAGGGTATCATTAAAGACCATGAAAGTTAATTTGTCTTTTGGGAAATGCTGAAGGCCTTGAATTGGTCATTCCTGGGTTTAAGCATGTAGAGTCTGACACCAAAGTCTTCAGTAAACAGTGATAGATTTAGGCTGTGATTTTCAGCATCTGTATTCCATGGGGACTGGGTACTGCAGGTCTTATAGCAGATCTATTATCTCATCCCCAAGATAATTTTTTGTTAGTGTTTTTATTAATTGAAATCAGATATGTGCTGTGGAGGAAGATCTTTTAATCCCCCTGCTCTCATAAAGCTGGTTATATTACAATCTAAAGAGAGTACTCAGTTTACAGCTTTGTTAACATGCTAACAAGCAAGATTTTACATTCTACAAGCTCCTTATTAAAGTGGTAAATTAATTAGCTTGCCCAGACAATAAAGGTCCAAGACCATCAGCTAATATGAACATAATTTTGCTTGTGTTTCAAACATAGCCATGTGCATTCCCATAACAAAGCTTTCAAGGTCAGGTTAATGGGTGCCAGGACTAGGCTGCTGCTTGGCTTCTCTTCAGAAAAGTAGAATTTGTCCTGCCTCCCTTTATCTGTCTGCTGAGTAGGAAAACAGTTTTGGAAGAATTGATAAAATATTGGTTGGTTCAGCAGTGAGCTATTTCTGCTACTATCGTTAACAGACTGTTAGTAGTATTTATTCTTTTCTTATTACATACCCTTTTTCTTTATGATTTTTCAGTCTGTGTTCATCACCGTGGCTGGCATTGCCATTTCCAGTTGTCATTTACAAGTAAGCGACCATCACAACCAGAAACCCCAGTCACCACTGGAGTCATTCTTTGCTGTGATAAAACCACTAGTAAGTAATAATTTTCTTCTGTAGGACAGAAGGTTCCTGTAAGTATTTGGCTCTCAGTAGTCAGTGACTTTATTAATCTTTTATCTGCTTCCATTCTTCTTATGCCATTAGAGAGAAAGCTGGCCACTTGTAATGAGTGAAATACAGGATTTATCTCCATCTCCTAGTCCTGTCTGGAATTTCAAAGGTTTGTCCTTGCTTCTGCTCTGCCCATATCTATTACTAGAATTTCTACTTCATCCCCTGAAGCACAAGATTATTTACCCCACTGTTCTGGCCTATACCCTCCCACCCCTTTTCCAAACCTTCCTCCCCAAATTTTTATTTCTTTGTCCCTGCATTTTTTCCAATATCTGTTGTTAAGAACATAAAACTCAGTGAAACCAGGCAGCCATGCAGCCCAAGTTTGGAATGAGACACAGCTGGATTATTGGCAACTGGCAAACAGAGAAACAAAGCATTGTAGAAATGCAATCTATTCTGTGTGAAATAGAGGCATGAAATATTATAACCTCTTAGCATTAGCATCTGAAACATCCATAAAGCTGAGAAAACCTATTGGAATCCTGCTCATTTAAAATTTAATGGTGTTTTCCTGTATTGCAGATATTGTATAGATAGATTGGAGTTAAATACATTATAGGATTCTAAACTGTAGACATTAGTGGAAACAGACACTAAAATCCAGAAGGGGGTATCATTTCCTAAATGAGGATAAGAGCTAATCAATCCATGTCTTTCTAAAATCTAATTATAAAGTCTAAATACTTTATGGATAAGAGATTCAGATAATGCCCAAGCTGTTTAGCAATTGGAAACATACCTCAGGTGATAGCTTTACTAATGGGTTTTCAGCTGCACACAGTCCAATTGTGGCTACAAAGTTCTAGAACTTTGTTTATTCGATATTTGTTTATTCAAGGACATGAACACTGGGGCAAGGTTTTTTTGTTTTTTCTAGAGGTCTTAAACTTTTTATGATAATACATGAAAATTTCCTTCTTCATCTAAAAGGCAGGAAAGTAAATACGAAGACTTTCCCAGCTTAACCATCTATTGTTTACAAATATGCTGGGGCAGTAAAACATTGTCCACTTGCTGACAAATCCAGTTCTCACAAGGAGCTAAACCAGGTTTGGTACAAAGAGTTTGTTCAAGACCTTTCTTACAAAGTCTTGAAAAATTCTGCAGGGCCAGCCCAGGAAATCACATGCACTTACTTCAA
This sequence comes from Burhinus oedicnemus, assembly GCA_008921705.1. Taxonomy (NCBI): domain Eukaryota; kingdom Metazoa; phylum Chordata; class Aves; order Charadriiformes; family Burhinidae; genus Burhinus; species Burhinus oedicnemus. Next base: position 2,046,927 of record VFFE01007243.1, on the reverse strand, counting down.
AAAGTATGAGCAAGGGCCCCCGGTTCACCAATGGGCTATGCAGCCGCTTCCCTGATCACTGGCCCGTGGCTGATCCAGGTTACTGTCACCCGACCTGCTCTGCCCTCCTCGTTCGGGTGCTGCGAGCTCCCACTTGCCTTCCTTGTGGAGCAGCCAGCCCTCACCGCTCTCTGACAACGCAATTTGCAATCACTTTTCCCTCAGGTTTGCTGCATGATAGGTCTGTGATATCAATGAATTCATAACTTCTCTACGCATTTCTTGAATGCTCATAGCAGACAGTTGAGGATTTGGCATTACATATTTCTTCAAACACCTTTGAGTCTGAAGCCTGCAGAAGTTGGACAGCACAAAACAATGTAGATTTTTCAAGACTGTGATTCTCAGGGGGAACAACCAACTTGCATCTCGAGATGCCAGCCTCTTCTTTTCAAACATCTTAATGTAAGAAATGGACTTCTGTGGCCGCCCAGCATTGAGATACAACACATGCAAGGTTTGAAGAAAATAGTACAGATTGCCTCAAATATCTTTGCTGAGATTGCCGTGTATGTCTTAGCAAGTGTCTGCCCAGAAGGATCTGCAATTAGCATCATCTCTTTAGGCGACACAGAAATGCGACAGATCTCCACACTGTCAGAAGTGGGGCAAAAGTCCCGCAAGTTAAGAGGAACAGAAGTTGCTGAAGCCTAAGTTTTAAACCTCCTGTAACCCATTATTTTTAAATACTTTCCAAAAGCTAATTAAATACCCAGTGAAGACATAAGAACTAGGATGAAAAGCAAAATGCAATTAAATGTTGAGATAACTGCCACGTTGCATCTGAATTAGAAAGAATTTATGTTGATTGTTCTATTTGTCAGACAAGGTTCAAAAACAGATTTTCACTATATTAAAAGGAGAAAATTGTACACTGAGTGGGCAGTAGGTGGATGTGCTTGGAAGAGTGTGGCTCATGTAAGGAAATAAATACATTTGAATCTTGAATAATGAGAATGAAGGGAGCAAGAGCACGTGATTGAAAGGTAGCACTTGTTTAACAATATTTTAGAGGTAAGCTACAAAAGGTTGGGAGCATATATCAACATAATTGCAACCGTAACATCAGGAAAAGAGAAGCTTAAGTTTAGAATTATTTTTTTCTTTAATCAAGAGAGGAAAAATCCTGTTTTTATAGGAAGAATTAGTTATGAAACACGGTACAAGTAAGAAATGAGAAACCAAGGTCATGTCAGATCCTTACAGTCAATGCATGTTAATAAAGAAAGCCATTCTTACACATTTTTCAAATACATCTTTTTTTTCCTTCAATGTCAAATTACGTACTTGTAGTGAGAACTGCAAGAACTAAAATCCAGTTATGTCGATAGAGAGTCTTTCAGCTTTGGTGCACTTTGCTCCGTGACCAGGTTCTTTGCTTTCAGTTAGAGCATTGGTTTCTTTGTGATGCTCTGCCCATATCTTGACACCACTTTGGTGATCTATACCCTCAAAGGTTAAGAAGGCAGTTTCAATTCTGCATGCAGTGTATATTCAACCTGTGTTTTTCAGCAGAGTTGGACTTCTGTCTCCACCAGGAATTGGTGTAGGCACTGGTTTGACATCGTAGGTCACTTAACAGAGAGTGTTGTGGGCAGAAAGGGGAGGAAAGAACAGTTGCTATGAGAGTAGAGTTTATAAATGATCTGAAGGTATCTTTTCTCATTTCATGTCAGATACCCCTTTTTTATCAAAGGTAGATAAGCTTTTTTTTCAAGTTTCTGTCTTGTGGGTAACCTTGAGGGACAGCACTATTTTCAATCCACAATCAGTTTAAATTAGACTAAATCTTTTTCTTCAAAATTTTCAGTGAGCTTTAAGTTCCCACTCTTGGGATGTTTCAGTGAAACTCTGTTGTGGTTGTGGGGGATGGAGCATCCACTTCCCTCAAAGAAGTGCCAGGGCCTCCATTGTCCTTGGCCCAGGCCACTATGGTACTGCCAGGGGCCTCCAGTGAGGATAGATACCTGGGCAAAAGCTCAGATTTTGGCTCTGAATGTGGGGAATATTTATCAAACATGAGTCATTCCAAATAAAGTGTTTTGGCATTAGAGAGCTGATGGTTTTCCACAGGCAGAACTGTACTAGAATACTAAACGTGGATAAAACACAGGCCACAAGGAACTTCAAGCAATTCAGAAGGCAAGATTGAATTCTAGCCCTATCTCAACATATTAGAGGTATGGTCTGAAAAAACATATCATGATATTCCAGAGGGTCAATGCATTTTATTCAACCACCAACACAAATGCGATTGACTAAGTAGCAGTTCTATAGAAATAGTTCATGAGTTATACCATAGTTAATAATGTCATGCTGTTGACAAAAGGAAAACAAAATCCTGGGAAATATAACCAGGTTAATAAGACACAGACCAATCCCCTGTTGTGCTCAGCCTTAGCAAGACTTTGGCTAGAGTAATGCCTCTGTGTAATTTGGGATATTTGAACAAAGACATTGACCACTTCCTGTTCACAGAAAAATGAAAGGAATGATGCAATCCCTCGAAAACATGATCTGTGGGGCGAGATCAAATCAACTGGGTTTGTTCAGCCAAAAGAAGAGACAGAAGTAGGCAGGGTAATCTCTTAAAGGGCATAGAAGGTTGCTGCATAGAGGTAGGAGATAGTCTGTTCTCCATAAAGATGGATGGAAAACAGTTTACATTTGAGCTAGATTTGAGCCAGGTAGTGGGAAGAATAGCACAGTAACAGGATAGGGCACAGGAGATGTTACGGACTTTTCACTGCAGGAGCTATTTAAAAAAAAAAAATATCTCTTAGGAATGGCGGTGGTATTACTCACCATATGTTGGAGCTGGGAGCAAGCTAGACAGTTCCTGCCATCTAGTCCCTCATCCCTCCCAGCCCCTGATTCCCAACCAGCTCTCTGTGTAAGGTAAATAAATTCATTCAAGGCTTCTGCAGAAAATATTCTTGCCCTTAATTGAAAGAGCCAGACAAGCTATCATCAGTGCTGCAAAGAGCAGCCTGGGAGAAAGAGAAAGGAAGAAGAGGCAGGTGAGCTCTGTTCAGCCTGGCTGGCAGGGGCGACAGGGAGGCAGAACATGAGTCTGCCTCTCCTTACTCATCCCAGTTATGATGAGTAACTGGTAGATGGTAAGCTGACTTCCTCTCTTCCCCCTTCCCTTGTCTAAGAAGGAGTCTAGACGTTAACCTGCTGGGTAACACTAGGATTTAGATTTTCTGCAAAATATTTGTTCCCTTTTATCAGCATACAGTAAAGTAAGAAGATTTGATGTACAAAAAAAGAAAAGGTAATTGACATTTTATCTAGGGATAATTATCTGTCTTTCATGTTGCTTCTTCCTATGTAGAAGCTCAGCTGAAAAAGCTGGTTTACTTTTCAATTATATTTGTTCTGGAAGACCTTTTGCTTGTTAAAGCTTTTGAAAATGTGGAACAGAATCTACATAGTAGATTTAATAAAAAAAAGCAGCTCTATTAATCATAATCAGAAATTGTGATCAACTCCAATACAGGTATAATCTCTTTCTCAAAATATGATAAGAGATAAGATCAATCATCTAATAAGCTAGTCATTGCAGTATTTTTCTTCTTAGGTGCATTCTCATAACTGGATATGCTGACTATCACAGAAAGTAAATATGTTTATTTGAGAGAAAAAAATTAAGAATATAATATTTACTTGATAGAAATGACTGAAATTTGATTTAGTTTTGTTTTCTTCCTTAACTTTTTATCACATTTTGACCTTATATTAGAGAAATAACAAGCCCCAAATCTGCCTGTTGAAGTTCTCAATCTACAGATGTTGAAATCTTAGAAAGGGATCCTTACCAAAATATCAAGTTTGTTCATTCTACAAATGTCATGAGGGACATAAATCAAAATCAAGGTTTTCTGAAAGGCTTCTGTTTCTGAAATACATGGAACCAAAATCCCAGATTTACATCCCCATGTGTGTAGATCTTTTAAATTGTGGCTAAAAAACAGCTATTCTGTAAAGTCCTCATTAAAGATACATTATAAAAAGAAATTAAACGTGTTAAGATACTAATTTTACATCCATGATGGGCAAGAGTCATATAAAGCCACCCAAATTTCTGCCTGATTGAGTAGTCTAGAAGATACTCATGGTCATGGCTGTAATCGTCTGTGCTATATAAACTTGCTATTAAAACTATGTATAATAACTTTTCCTTTGAAAATAAAACCCAACAAATTAATTAATCTAATCTACGTCTTTGCTGAATCCAGTCATTACATGAAGGGATCACTCAGTTCTTTGCAGCTTTTAAGTCATACCAGGAATATTGTGTCCAGTTTTGTTCTCCCCAAGTTCAATAGGGATATTGGAAAAATTGGAGATGGTCCAGTGGAGGGTCACCAAGATGAATTGAGGGTTGGAGAAGTGGCATGTGAAGGCAAGGAATTGGTTTTGTTCAGCCTGAAGAAGAGAAGGCTCGGGGTGGATGTTATCACAGTCTTTCACTACCTAAAAGGTGTGTATAGAGGAGGAAGGTGCTCTTTTTACAAGGATGCACAGTGACAGGACAACTGGCAATGGGTATAAATTGTTTCAGGGCAATTTTGCTGGGATATAAGCAAATTGGTTTTTACCACAAAAACAATTAAACATTGGAAAAGGCTGCCCAGAGAAGTGCTGGAATTTCTCTCACTGCAAATATTCAGGCCTTGGCAAGCAAGACCTTAGATAACCTAATCTGAGGCATTGCTTTCAATAACAGGTAGAACTGGATGATTTTCAGAGGTCCCTTCCAATCTAGACTTTTCTATGATATCTATCAGCATTCTGAAGGAATAAAACTGCATGCTTAGAAAATTAAGAATAGATACCATTCTTATCTACAAACAGGTGAATAAGTCACTTAGCGCCAAACAACAAGTTTCCATTTCCATGTTTATTTGGAGACATAGTATCTAGTAAGAGTATCATAGAATCATAGAATGGTTTGGGTTGGAAGAGACATTAAAGATCATCTAGTTCCAACCCCTTGCCGTGAGCAAGGACACCTCCTACTAGACCAGATTGCTCAAAGCCTCATCCAACCTGGCCTTGAACACTTCGAGGGAGTGGGCCACCACAGCTTCCCTGGGCAACCTGTCCCAGTGCATCACTACCCTCAGAGTAAAAAATTTCTTCCTAATATCTAAACTAAATCTACCCTCTTCTAGTTTACAGCCATTACCCCTCGTCCTATCACTACATGCCCTTGTAAAAAGTCCCTCTCCAGCTTTCTTGTAGGCCCCTTTTCAGATGCTGGAAGGCTGCTATAAGGTCTCCCTGGAGCCTTCTCTTCTCCAGGCTGACAACCCCAGATCTCTCAGCCTGTCCTCACAGAAGAGGTGCTCCAGCCCTCTGATCATCTTCGTGGCCCTCCTCTGGACTTGCTCCAACAGGTCCATGTCCTTCTTATGTTGGGGGCTCCAGAGCTGGACACAGTATTCCAGGTGGGGGTCTCACGAGAGCAGAGTAGAGGGGCAGAATCACCTCCCTCGACCTGCTGGCCACACTTCTTTTGATGCAGCCCAGGATATGGTTGGCTTTCTGGGCTGCGAGCGCACATTGCCAGCTCATGTTGAGCCTCTCATCTACCAACACCCCCAAGTCCTTCTCCTCAGGGCTGCTCTTGATCCATTCTCCTCCCAGCCTATATTTGTGCATGGGATTACCCTGACCCACATGCAGGACCTTGCACCTGGCCTTGCTGAACTTCATGAGATTGGCATGGGCTCACCTCTCAAGCCTGTCCAGGTCCCTCTGGATAGCATCCCTTCCCTCCAGCATGTTGACTGCTCCACACAGCTTGGTGTCATCGAGAAACTTGCTGAGGTGCACTCAGTCTCACTGTCCATGTCGCTGACAAAGATGTTAAACAGTGCTGGTCCCAGTACCGACCCCTGAGGAACACCACTCATCACTGGTGTCTACTTGGACATCGAGCTGTTGACAGCAACTCTTTGTGTGCGGCCATCCAGCTAGTTACTTATCCACCAGGTGGTCCATCAGTCAAATCCATGTCTCTCCAATTTAGAGACCAGGATATCATGCAGGACAGCATCAAATGCCTTGCACAGATCCAGGTAGATGATATCTGTTGCTCTCCCCTTATCCACCAAGGCTGTAACCTTGTCATAGAAGGCTACCAAGTTTGTCAGGCATGATCTGCCTCTAGCGAAGCCATGTTGGCTGCCACCAATCACCTCCTTATTTTCCATGTGCTTTAGCAGAGTTTCCAGGAGGATCTGCTCCATGATCTTGCCAGGCACAGAGGTGAGACTGACTGGTCTGTAGTTCCCCGGGTCATCTTTTTTACCCTTTTTGAAAATGGGGGTTATGTTCCCCCTTTTCCAGTCAGTGGGAACTTCAGCAGACCACCACAACTTCTCAAATACGATGGATAGTGGCTTGGCAACTACATCCACCAGTTCTCTCAGGACCTGTGGTCAATCTCATCAGGTCCCATGGACACATTTAGGTTCCTCAATTGGTCTCAGAGTAGAGGAAGATTTAAGAAAGAAGAGTCATCAAATTGAAATAATTAAGAAAAGCCAAGAGAGGTGGGAAAAGCTCCATTTTTCAACTACTCTGCAGAGGTTTCAAATGAGAGGAAATTGTGCATCTACTAAAGGACAAAAAAAAATAAAAGCAAAAAAGGAGCGAGAACAGAGAGGAGAGAGAACAGGGCAGGGGGGGAAGAAAACATAGATTCTGGATTGTCTTTCACCTCTCTGACAAATGAAGACACACAGCTGTCAATTGTGTTACCAGATCATGAGCAAATTGCTGGGACTGAGAGAATTTGGAAAGTATTTTATTTATGTTGACTTTGCTAGTTATTTGCAAAAGGACACTTATTGCCAATGTGACGTCCTTGAAGGATTTCACCAGATTCTCACAGGGAAAAAAATCCTCATATGTATCTATGCTATTTATAATTGGCAATAGGTACCTGCTCCTGCCTGGATAAAAGAGACAAGGCGGTATCAATTACTCCAATTTAATTTCTGATTTCAAAGACAAGCTCCATTTTTTTTTTTTTTACAGGGAACATGACCTCAGTTTTTGAAGTGATCAACGAAAGTGGGTGCCTGTGTTCTGACTATTCTAGAGGCATCTTAAATGGAGCAGCCAAAAACCTGTAAACACCCTTGTAAGAATTCAGGCCTAGAAATTTATGAACTTCTGACGATGAATTCATATCTTCAATGTAATGTATCATCAGTTACACTGATATTATTGTATACATGTCTACTCTGTAAGCACACTACTTATTTATACTCAGGAAATTTATTTTGCTGCCTACTTTCACCCACTGACATTTTGGGATCACATGCTGGAATGAAATCAGAAGACACGGATGCATATGTAGTAGTGCCCATGTGCTCTACTTCCAAGGAGTGTGGTGGCGTCTCTGCAGACACTTTTTCCCAGTTGAGAAGAAACCAAGGACACCCACACACACATTCCTAGTGTTACAGTGTGGGGGCAAGAAGTGATGTTGCATGGGAAGAAACTGAGTTTTAAACTCAGTAATCTTGTCCCTGGTAGAGCTGTGCTCAACTCCCAATTCAGATCACCAGAGTAAGTGATTGAAGGCAAATCGTTCTAGTTCACAACTATTCCAATACCAAGTAAAAACACTAAATGTGCTGCAATATTCTCATCTACATGTAGGCTGCTACAATTAAAACATTATTGAAGGCATCATTTCCAATTTTGACAATAAGATTGTACCTTACATGTATTCTAAATGCACTACACAACCAGCTTCTCTATATGATGTCCTAGACACTGACTCTGTAAATATTTTGTTTTCTGCTTGGATGAATTTTTTCCGTATCAAGTATCATTTTTTCTTCTTTTGCTTACAGCTTTTCTCTGACATCCAAAGGCAAAATTAACCAATAAAATGGGTTTATGTATTACAGCAGACTGTAAGTGTGTTAACAAATAAAAACTCTATATGGCAATGTCCCGTTTCAGTGATAATCTGATGTACATTGCTTCTGTCAAAAGTCAAAAAGTCAACCTTAACATGCCAAAACTGAATTTAAAATTGTATATTTGATAATACTATAAAACTGCATTTTGTTGTGTTCAGAACTCAAAGATATCATACTGCAGGATATTTTCATGAAAATCCCCTGTCACATGCAGGATGCACAGTTATCACAGCCAGCCAGTGCCATAGCAGTGCAATACGCATGTTGTCTTGCCTCTCGGCCCTAGCAGAGGATTAATTTATGGAGAACAAACTATAAAGTCTTCAGCCCACATTCATGTCACCGTACTTTAAACACCCAACTGAAGCACCTACAGTTTAGCTCACAGGTATATTTCTACATTTATGGCCAGGAGTATTTAAGGGCAGCTTGCTTTCTGCACCAGTGTTTTAGATAACAAACTCTTTCCTTGTAAGTTTTTAGGGTGTGACAGCCTCCAGGCAGCAGTGGTATTCCTACAGGGTTTCCCTGGCTTGTAAGTTTGCCTTGTTTTCCTTTCCACCTAATGTCCTTACAAGTTTCCTCACACCTCACTCTGGTTAAAGTGTAAATGCAACTGAGGCAGTAGAAATGGAGACTGGGAATAAAAGCTCATGCAGAGTTAGAGAATCTATACCTGGTGAGCTAGAAAGAGGCACAAAGATACCTTAATAGATGAAGAGATTATTGCATCACTTGATTTCTATGGAAATTGCTAGTTTATAACATTACAATAGCTTGAAATAAAACTTCTTAAAAATCAAAGATATCTAGAGGACTTCACTGATATAGGAGCAGAGTGACTCTCGGTCCTGAATGCATTCCTCTTCTCCTGTCCTTTGTAGGACATGAAAATGCATTTATCTCCATTTTCACAAATAGCAATTTGAGTTCTAAAGAGGCAAAAGGGATCTCCGTGTTACCATACAGAGAAACTGGTGCCCAAACAAAACAAAACAAAAGACCTTGAGACTTTATCACCAAATTGCCCTTCCTCACGTGTTGCTAAGCTGCAGAGGATGGAGACAGATGTTCAAAGTTGAATTAACTCAAATTTCCCTTGAAAAATCATATGACAGACTCAACTGATTTGATATTCCTACAGAAAAAAGAAAAAACAGACTAGATTACTTTAAATTAGAGTTGTCCTACAAATCAATGAATTTAGATCTACACTTCGAGCTCAAAATCACCGCTCACAACCAGCACATTAGAGTTATTTAGATCCACACATTCTATAATTGAGTGCTGAATATGAATACATACACATAGAATCATAGAATCATAGTATCATAGAGTCATAGAATGGTTTGGGTTGGAAGGGACCTTAAAGATCATCTAGTTCCAACCCCCTTGCCCTGGGCGGGGACACCTTCCACTAGACCTGGTTACTCAAAGCTCCCTCCACCCTGGCCTTGAACACTTGCAGGGATGGAGCATCCACAACTTCTCTGGGCAACCTATTCCAGTGTCTCACCACCCTCAGAGTAAAAAATTTCTTCCTAATATCTAAACTAAATCTACCCTGTTTCACTTTAAAACTATTACCCTTCGTCCTGTCACTACACTCCCTGATAAAGAATCCTTCTCCAGCTCTTCCGTAGGTACTGGAAAGCTGCTATAAGGTCTCCCTGGAGCCTTCTCTTCTCCAGGCTGACAACCCCAGATCTCTCAGCCTGTCCTCACAGAAGAGGTGCTCCAGCCCTCTGATCATCTTCGTGGCCCTCCTCTGGACTTGCTCCAACAGGTCCATGTCCTTCTTATGTTGGGGGCTCCAGAGCTGGACACAGTATTCCAGGTGGGGGTCTCACGAGAGCAGAGTAGAGGGGCAGAATCACCTCCCTCGACC
>VFFE01007243.1:2020221-2031402 GCA_008921705.1 Burhinus oedicnemus | reverse complement strand
TGGGATTACCCTGACCCACATGCAGGACCTTGCACCTGGCCTTGCTGAACTTCATGAGGTTGGCATGGGCTCACCTCTCAAGCCTGTCCAGGTCCCTCTGGATAGCATCCCTTCCCTCCAGCATGTCGACTGCTCCACACAGCTTGGTGTCATCGAGAAACTTGCTGAGGGTGCACTCAGTCTCACTGTCCATGTTGCTGACAAAGATGTTAAACAGTGCTGGTCCCAGTACTGACCCACTCATCACTGGTCTCCAGCTGGACACCAAGCCATATCTATCAATTCTTGAATCCATTAAGTTGGTCTTGATCATATTTTTTGGCAAAATTCTTGTAACAAATGGTTTCACATTTTAAAATATGGGGAAAAACTAAATATATTTTAAAATTTCCATTGCTTTGCTTACAATTACTGAAGCACTTCACATTGAAAATTTATCATACAAATATCAGTGAATGTTTAAATCTATAATCTCTACACCCTATAAAAACTGTGATTCCAATTTATGCAGATAGTCAGAACTCTTCAGTAAGACTCTGTCACTTGTCGAATTCTTTGCCACTGGAGATGAAAACGTAATTTTTGTCTTACTTTTAGCTAAAACCTGTGCTAAACATAGATGAGATTTGTTCAGTATTGTTTTTACACATACCTTAGTTATATAAGGTGTCTGATAAAATCCTGATTTGGAGATGCTGAGAATAACTTGCAAAGTGTTCTCTTTGCAAATTAAATTAATTTCACAGACCTGATAATTGAAAAGGTTAGACAAACTTGTAGTATTATTTTCTTCAGTTAATAAAAAAGAAGAGTTGATGGCAGTTTCACAGAACTGACATAAAAAAAGATCTGTTGTTGAACTAGTTTCTTGGATAAGGTGGATACTACGGAATTTTCTTTCTCACCTCTTGCAAAACGTCCAAGCACAGTGAGAAGATTTGAGTTGAAATTAAACATAAAAGTAAAGCAATTAATAGAAACTTATGACCTCTGGTGGGGATTTTTTTTCCTAAGTAGTGTGTACAAAACACTAGATTTGTGAAACAGGGTATAACAGGTGAACGTTATGCCTTTCTTATGTAGCCCTTCTGGAACTTAGTGACAGATGGCCTTACTGTCAGGATTAAGGCTGATTTTTTATCTTTTTTTTCAGGAATGATGATGAATAAATCTACTTTTGTCTTTAATCATTTGTCTTATTAGCTGCATAGCGTGGGGTCTGAGGAACACCACCCCCTCTCCCATTGAACCAGGAGGCAGCAGGTGCAGCGCTTCCATGCCCTGACAGACAAGAAAATTTGGCAGCAGGTATTAAGACCTTGTAAAAAGAATGGACATGTAGGTAAAGTGCACTACTGATTGTATTAAATGTCTGAAAGCCTTGATTAAAAACTTAGAATTTTTAAAGAATGGTTGTTGCTCTAAATTGGAAGGAGAGAGAGAAACATGCTAGGCATTGATTCATAATACTTCGTACAGCCATCTAATTAGATCTATACATGCTTTAAGCTTTACAATGTGTTATTTTGCAACTGGAACATCATTATCTAAATTTAAGGATAAGTACAGCTTCTGGATTTCAACACAAACATTTACAAAGGAAAGGGTGAAACAGAGTCTGCAGTTACCTTCCTAAATCTCTCACTTTGAATTCTGTCGTTTGTTTTGTGGTTTGTTTGGGTTTTTTTTCTTTTTTTCTCTCTGTGCTATTTAAGGAAATAGTTACGGAATATCCAAACAAATTACAATACAGGCCCCACATCAAATTTAACCTCATTGCAGAAGAAATCTAACTAAATCTGTGAACATCAGAAAGCAAGTCAAGCACAGGCAGACTTCCAAAAGACCTCAGTCCAGCTCTTCCTAGGTTAGCAGCCAACACAAGTCCTCAGGCACTGACTTTATCAGTGAAGGAGATAGGTATGAAGGAAAAACACCATTGTCCCTCAAGTAATGTGATTTTTTTCACACTACCTCAGCCAAAGGTGTCAGATGAGATCTTTACACATGGAGTAATAGATTTTCTTTCTTAAAGGCCCTGCAATGGAAATGGGCAAAATAGATTGTTACCTCTAGTTTATGCCTGGGTACTAACGTGGAGAGAAGTTACAGGATTTGACCAGGAAGCCTGTGGCAGACTAAGATCTGAATGTGCATCAGAGTCCAGTCTCCTCTGGTGCAATAGCACTCTGCTCCAATAAGCCCATCAACATGACAGTATTGCTGTTTTTAAACCTACATACTTCTTAAAGTGCCACTGTTTCTGTTTATTCAAGCATGTCCAAGAAACCTGTTCTTATCCCTTACTTAACATGTCCATCCATATGGGGATCCATATAGTTGACATATGAGGGTTATAAAGATGAACTTACCAAATTGCATCCAAGAAGCAATATTAGGGAAGACCTTCAAGGTATCCTCTTCTCTTCCAAGGGGAGACAGATGCCCAGACATGTCCAGAGTCTCTCAGTGTGAACTCTCTAGCACAAGGCAGACACCTGAGACACATTTCTTCCTCACAGCAGTCAGATCTTGAAGTCCTTAACACTGTATGTTAGAAAACTAGCACCTCTGACTTCAAAATTGGCATTACCTGTCCACTGATTTCTGCGTGGAGTGCAGCTACACTATTCCTTATGAAATCAATACTACTTGTAGCATCACCCACTGTGTTTTGTGCAAACCATGGCCTACAAATACCTTAATCTGTAGGCCTACTCAGCAATTCATCTTCTGAATGACAAATGCATGGGTAACTTTGACATCTTTCTTCTCTTTTGATAGTTTTTGCTGATGTTCCAGTGGTGCTTGTAAATATAAGCACAGGGAATCTCTCCCAAATCAATAGATCCTGTCAAAATAGGGGTAAAAAACCTCTGAATTCATCCATTGTCCTGGATATACAGGAATAGTCCAGGGAGGTAATGAGATCATCAGGTCAGAAACCTTAAATCAAGAAGGCAGACAAAAAATCTGTCAATCAGGAGCAAAGACATAATACCTTCTTTTTCTCTTACCCTTTACTTAAACCATTCTTAGTTGCAACCAGGTTGATTCTCAGTCTGTGAGCTCTCATCTGCTGCAGTAAGGCAGTAAGCTCTTCATGAGCAAGTCCACTAAAATTTAACTAAATGTAAAGAATTACACTCAACAGAGAGGCTACAGCACATTATGGTATATGTGTGGTTATAATTATACACATAGGAATTTCTTGTGGTTAGTGAAAATTAAAAATAAAGGTGAATATTGGCACCCCAAACATATTTTGTTTCATGCATATCTGAGTTCTTATAAAGTTTCATTATGTCTTTATCCAGACAGAATTACAATGAATTATTCTTTCATGCCACTGGGCTTAGACTTTTTAGTTACCTTCTTCTTGCCCCCATCCTCCTCTCTCTGCGCACAATACAGTCACAGAAAAGTCTGCAAGCTCAGATACTTTAAAAATGTAGCAAATATTAAATATATAACAAATATTAAATATTTAGTCAATGTGTCAGAATATTTACTCAATGCCAGAAGCAGGTTACCTGTCTGCTTACTCTCTGTATGTAATCTGCAGTCAAACTGATCTGAGTAACTGAATCTTTCTGAAGCTTTCCAAAATCTTGCTCACCTGTTCCCCAGCTTTGTAAGCACCCTCTCTGAGGGCAAAGAGAAATATGCTTGTTTAAATACCATGTCCTGGTTTTGAAGATAAAAAACATAATAGTGACGTAAATAGTACGGAATAAGGGGTGAAATGTCCTGGTTTAAGGTAAAACAGAACCAATTTTCTGTTCAGTAGTTTTAATTTTCAGTTAAGCCTCTTCTGACTAACCTAACTCTCTGAAATTAATGGCGTATTTTTCAGACAGTATCCGCTTCTAGCAGAGATAAAGCCTGATGTTTGTAGTTAATATCAAGGAACGGTATGCAGAGAGGCTCCTGCTTACACTTATTGCTATAACAAGGAAGGTCAGCCAACTTTGTTATGCACCAACTTGGGGGGTCAGAAGCGGAAAAGTGTAGAGGGGTCACACCTGCGGGGAGGAGCGGACAGGACAAGTGACCCAAAACTGACCAACAGGGTATTCCATCCCATCTGCCTCATGCTCAGTATAAAAGCTGAGGGATCAAAGGGTCAGTGCTCTTTTTTCAATGGCCGGCGTCCAAAGAGGAATCTGCCTGTTCATCTGCTTTTGATCCTGATCCATGTGTTCCTAAATCCAGATCCAGAATCCAGTTCCTATCTGTCACTGAGTCCAGTCTGGGACTTTCCCACTGCCTGTTGGTGACATGATGGTCATCCTGGGAGCTTGATATGATTTTGTATATATTTCATTATCTTCTTTTTTGATATTACTAGATTTTCTTTTTATTATTTTATTATTAATATTTCATTAAAGTAGTTCAGTTTCTTTTAAACTCCTAAGTCTCTTTCGGTTTCATCCTTCCCTCCCTGAAGGGAGAGGCGGGGGAGAGCATCTGTCATTCGTTTTAGTGGTCAGTCTGGCCCAAACTATGATATCCCACAACTGTGTGTTTAAGTTAAACTGTACGGCTTTGCCCTGGAAGCTCTACCAGTCTATTAATGAGTCTCAGCTGAGAAGCGTAGGCATGAGATGGCAGGTACCTTGTGAGCTGTACCTGGCTATTTGCATGTTTACAGCATGTCTCAGCAAACAGCTGAAGAGAACTTGAGTGCACGCGCTCGTTCAGTACCTGCTGTCATGTCATCCAGGGATGCTCAAACCTTGCATTAGCAGGTGGCCTGCTGTCCTTGTTCCAGCGGGGGTAGGGTTAATCTTCACAAGGAGCTGGGACATGGCACAGCCAGGTCGATACCATGTGACGCCATGCTCAGTCTATAGCCAGGGAGCTGGCCGGAGGAGGGTGCAGGAATCGAGGCTTGGAGCCGACTGGGGGCTTCCCGGGTTCCACCTGGGAACAGTGGTACATTAATCGTGGTTTGTATATTCCTTTACCAGTATTATTGTTGTTGTTTCCCTCTTTTCTTTGCTGTTCTGTTAAACTGCCTTTATCTCAAACTACGAGTTTTGCCTTTTTCTTCAGATTCTCCCCCCATCCTGCCGCTAGGGAGGTGAGCAACGACCACGTGGTTCTTTGTTGCTAGCTGGGGCCAAACCACGACACCAGTGACAGGGCTGGATGAGGCTGTCACTGACAGTGCAGATATAACATTTCTTCTCCCTTTACAGGTCATGACATGTTTATATGATCACAAGGACTTCATCGCTCAAGACTGTGGTAGGGTGTGTAGGGGGTGACAGGTAATTATTTTCTCCCCAAACAAGCTCTTGCAAACAGAAGCTTTGTTGAGGAAGGAAGCTCTTTGGTTGCAAACTAGATGTGCCAGCAGCCCAGCCTGCTCCCTGTGCACAGGGGAATGGAGACAGCCACAACAAGTTCCCAGTGCTTATTCTGCCTGATGGCTTCACTCAAGATTTATTTGGATTAAGTTTCACCAGTGAGGAATGAAATAACACTACTCAAGAAAAAAACCTATCCATTCTTACGAGTAATTCCATCTGTCCTGAAAAAACTACAGGGATATTCTATGAAATCAACACTTATTTGATTTTTATTCATAGCCACATCAGTTAGCAATCTCCTCCTAACATGGTTCTCATTCAAAAGCAATGGACTGAGATCCAGAAAATCTGGGGCTTTCAGAAACCACAACGGTTGTTCTGCTGCAGTCTTCCCCAAAGTGCATGCTATCTATAAACTGCAGTTGCAGTTGTAATTCATGGGATCTGTCTGTATGGAAAATGAATGACTATAGCCAGCTGTTAATATTTTTTAGAAACATATTTCCTGCCTGTTTTCTTTAGGGCATCCTAGTTTTCAACTCTGTGACATTAGAGAAGGGTCTACAGAGAGATTGTCGGGATACTTTGGAGACTCTGAAATATGATGGACAACACAGTGATGGAACTTACTGATACGTTGGAAAAATAAGCAACATAAGATTTTCTCTTTAATAAAATATATCTTTTCAAAAAAATATTAAAATAGTTTTAAAGAATACATGTACTGGAAATGCTAGGCTTGAAGTTTCATAAAAACTCAGAGGAAAGTTCAGTGTTTTTAGAAGTTAATGGAAACAGTGTAATTCATTAAGTCTTATTGCCCACTTTTAGTTAATAAAAGATGTTTCATTTGTGGGCTAACCCCTCTCTCAGGTAGTTCAGGGAGACTTTGAACTTCATATTGAGCCTGTTCCTGGATTATCCTTAACAGCTATTAGCATTCTGGTATTTCATTTTTCTCACATTCATGACACCAGAAGGGGAAGTTGCATCTACAAGAAAACTTAATGAGATCTTCTGGCAGAAGCAAGATTTACGGGATGGTGACAAGCATCTCCGTGCTGTTATCAGCATCTACTCGCTTGTGAAGAGTTGGGGGGAAGAAACAGAGCCAGAGCCTGATCACACACATAAGTCTTCTGCACCTAAAAAAGCAAAAAGGGGGGAGCACATGCCTACCATAGGAAATGATGTTCAGCCCAGCTCACCTGGTAGTCCCGCAAAGTTTAAATGCTGCTCACCTCTTGTCTTTGAAAGTGTCCTAATACTGGTCTGCAGATCCCTACAGGGATACACTCCTAAAATTAAATGTAGGCCCATCAGGACATCAGGGACGACTTTGTGGTTTATTCAGAGGGCACTAAAATAGTTGGGCTAAAAGAAACTTAACAGTTCATGCATTCAAAAAGTCACTACACAAACTTAATACCTTGTTGAATATCCAGGCAAATGTGCTTCATGAACATCATGGAAGGCAGTGGTGTTGAAAACATCAGTGAATTGACTGACAAGTGGGTAAGTTAGTTCATAATGGTTGGAGACAGTCAGGCATCAATATCTTTATATCTTAGCTGCGAATTACTGACTGTCAGATACTTGTTTTATGATTGTGATGTTTCAGTTGCTGTTGACAACTGCTTGTTGCTCAAAATTGCATAGAAACCTACATAAAATACAACAATTTTTTCAAATAATTCCTTCTTTATCTAGTAATACTTTTATTCAAAGTTATATAGTGATCCCTGTATTTATGTTAACAATATAAGAAGTGTGTTTTAGCACTGACCTGTTTGCCCCTTTTAGTTGGGTTATTCTTTTTAGGAGGAGTTTAAGATTAGCAGAATAACCCTAACACATAATATTCAACTATAAAATATTTCCTGGTTTGCTTTCCCTGTCTCATGTTTCCCATGGAAGCAATATCTTCTGAACAAACTGGATGAATAATCAGATGGCAGTGTAATGTAACATGGCAACACAATACCTGATCAGCAGAGCAGAATCTGTTTTTAAATCTACTTTCGTCTTTACTCATTTGTCTTATTAGCTTCACGGTGTGGGGTCTGGGGAACGCCTCCTCCTCTCCCATTCAAGCAGGAGGCAGCAGGTGCAGAGCTCCCATGCCCTGACAGACAAGAAAATTTGGCAGCAGGTATAACAAGCAGTGCCTCAAAATCAAACAATGGTTATCAAGAAAAACAGGTGCTTTTTTTTTGAACAGCCGCTCTATCACCACTGCTCCTCCGCCCTGCTTCTGAGCCCTGCTTTCCCTGCAGTCACTGTAGGTCATCAAGCTGCAGACTAGCGAACAGCGGACCAGCTTTTGTCATGTCTCGATATCTATTTGAGATATCTACTATCATCAATAAGTTCAATAGCACAGAAATAAAATGAGAATTAAAAGGGTTAGCCTGCTTACTACATAATGTGGCAACTGGTGTAAAACTGATGTAACATGTTCATGCCTGTCTCACTCCTAGGTAATTTATAATAGCCTCAAGTTCCAATATAAAAAGCGCATAGCTGCAGGGAGACATGTCAACTTCCCTTACATGGGCTGTCATTCCCTTGGAAACGTAATAATTAAGATGTCTGGTGTAACTGCTTCTGCCAGAAATATTTTTAGGTTTCAGCCCATTTCAGGAAACTCAGAATTTAGGGGGAAAATTATTAAATGCTGCATGACAAACTAAAGAAAGTGTTCCTACTGCCAGGAGAAACACACGAACAGACACTCACCCAAAATTCCTTGCCAATAATGTGAAAACTATCTTGTCCAGAAAATATATAAATGATAAAAAAATAAAATAATAACTACAATAGTAAAGATGAGTATTAAATTGACAAGGAACAAGGGCAGCTGAAACAAAATTTAAATGGTTCTTACTGATAGGAGAGATCTCCATCTGCTTAGATATTTTCACAGTTCCGCAGGTGCTGGTGTGACCCACCAGCTGCCCCTCCAATGACCTGTGTATTGACCAAAGCATGGTGGTTGCTGGAGCCAATAAGTAGCTCAAGAGCACGTGCTCTCACAGCTGGAGAGTCAGAGGCTCCTACCTGTCTGCGAAGGGGCCAGAAGAGATGAAACAAATGCATTGAGCAGCTGGCAGAGGTCTCACGATCGCTTGCCCTTGTTCTCATGGGGGACTTCAACTTCCCAGATGTCTGCTGGAAATATAACACAGCAGAGAGGGAACAGTCTCGGAGGTTCCTGGAGTGCGTGGAAGACAACTTCCTAACACAGCTGGTGAGGGAGCCAACTAGGGGAAGTGCCCTACTGGACCTACTGTTTAACAGAGAAGGCCTTGTGGGGGATGTAAAGGTTGAAGGTTGTCTTGGGCAGAGTGATCATGAAATGGTAGAGTTTTCAATTCTTGGAGAAGCAAGGCGGGGAGCCAGCAGAACGGCCACCTTGGACTTCCGAAGGGCAGGCTTTAACCTGTTTAGGAGCATGGTTGAGAGTGTCCCTTGGGAGACAATCCTGATTGGCAAAGGTGCCCAGGAAAGCTGGTCATACTTTAAGCAGGAACTCTTAAAGGCACAGGAGAAGGCCATCCCCATGTCCAGTAAAACGAACCAATGGGGGAGACCAGCCTGGCTAAATAGAGAGCTTTGGCTGGACCTCAGGAACAAAAGGAAAGTTTACATTCTTTGGGAAAGGGGGTTGGCAACTTCTGAGGAATACCAAGATGTAGTGAAGCTATGCAGGGGGAAAATTAGAAGGGCCAAAGCCCAAGCAGAACTCAGCTTGGCCACTGCAGTTAAGGATATTAAGAAGAGGTTCTTTCAGTATATCAATAGAAAAAGGAAGACTAGGGAAAATGTAGGCCCACTGATGAATGAGACGGGCACCCTAGTGGTGGAAGACACAGAGAAGGCAGAGTTACTGAATGCCTTCTCTCTTTGGTCTTCAATGCTAAAGCTATCTCTCATGAATCCCAGACCCTGGAGGCAAGGGGGAAGGTCTGGAGAGAGGAAGATTTTCCCTCATTTGAGGAGGACTGGGTCAGAGACCACTTGGCCAAGCTGGACACCCATAAGTCCATGGGCCCTGATGGGATGCACCCACGAGTGCTGAGAGAGCTGGCAGATGTTATTGCTAGACCACTCTCCATCATTTTTGGAAGGTCATGGGGAACAGGAGAGGTGCCTGAGGACTGGAGGAATGCCGACATCACTCCAATCTTCAAGAAGGGCAAGAAGGAGGACCCAGGGAACTACAGGCTGGTTAGTCTCACCGCTGTCCCTGGGAAGGTTATGGAGCGACTTGTTCTGGATGTCATCTCCAAACACATTGAAGAACAGGAAGTTATTGGAAGTGGTCAACACAGATTTACCAAGGGTAAATCATGCTCGATCAATCTAATAGCCTTCTATGATGTTATAACTGGTTGGCTGGATGAGGGGAGAGCAGTAGATGTCATCTACCTTGACTTCAGCAAGGCTTTTGACACTGTCTCCCATAATATCCTCATTAGGAAGCTGAGGAAGTGTGGGCTAGACGAGGAGACAGCGAGGTGGATTGAGAGCTGACTGTGTGACAGAACTCAGAGGGTTGTGATTAATGGAGCAGTGTCAAGTTGGAGGCCTGTAACCAGTGGTGTCCCCCAGGGGTCAATACTCGGTCCAATCTTGTTCAATATATTCATCAATGCCCTGGATGAGGGGACAGAGTGTATCCTCAGCAAGTTCGTTGAGGATACCAAACTGGGAGGGGTGGCTGACACTCCAGAGGGCTGCGCTGCCATCCAGTGTGACCTGGACAGGCTGGAGTGCTGGGCAGAGAAGAACCTAATGAGGTTCAGCCAGAGCAAGTATAGGGTCCTGCACCAGTAAAAGCAAGCATAGGGTCCTGCACCTGGGGAGGAAGAATGCTAGGCACCAATATAGGCTCGGGGTGGACCTGCTGGAAAGCAGTTCTGAGGAGAAGGATCTGGAGGTCCTGGTAGACAGTAAATTATCCATGAGCCAGCAATGTGTCCTTGTCGCCAGGAAGGCCAATGGAATCCTGGGCTGCATAGGGAAGAGTGTGGCCAGCAGGTCCAGGGAGGTCATTCTCCCCCTCTACTTGGCACTGGTGAGGCCACAACTAGAATACTGTGTCCAGCGCTGGGCTCCCCAACTCAAGCGGGACAGGGGACTACTGGAGAGAGTCTAGCATAGGGCAACAAAGATGATTGCGGGATTGGAGCACCTCCCTAATGAGGAAAGGCTGAGCGAGCTGGGATTCTTTAGCCTGGAGAGGAAAAGGCTGAGAGGAGACCTTAGTCTTGCTTAGAAGTATCTAAAGGCTGGGTTCAAGGAGGATGGAGCCAGACTCTTTTCAGTGGTTCCCAGTGACAAGACGAGGGGTAATGGGCACAAGCTGGAACATCAGAAGTTCCATTCAAACATGAGAAAAAGCTTCTTTATGGTCAGGGTGGCAGAGCACTGGAACAGGCTGCCTAGGAAGGTTGTGGAGTCCCCTTCTCTGGAGATTTTCAAGACCCACCTGGATGCAGTTCCGAGTAATGTGCTCTAGGCATTCCTGCGTCAGCAGGGGAGTTGGACTAGATGATCTCTAGAGGTCCCTTCCAACTCTGAAAATTCTGTGATTCCATGATTCCGTGAGACAGTTGGACAGTTGCACAGTATTTAGGGTACTGCTAGGCTGTCAGAAATAGTTAATTCTCATTTAGCATTGATCACTGAAATAAGACTCAATTAAACAATTTGTAACCAGGATTAACAAGTGACATTAATTTGCCAGTTAGGAAAGGAATGTTTTTCTGCCCAGTTAGACATTCATTGCGTAGGTTTCCATCTGTGGAGCTACTTAAAGGGAGATAGGTCTGCTTGTGTTGTGTAAGGCTCCTAAATT
>VFFE01007243.1:1966307-2020171 GCA_008921705.1 Burhinus oedicnemus | reverse complement strand
TGAGCGAGCTGGGATTCTTTAGCCTGGAGAGGAAAAGGCTGAGAGGAGACCTTAGTCTTGCTTAGAAGTATCTAAAGGGTGGGTTGAAGGAGGATGGAGGCAGACTCTTTTCAGTGGTTCCCAGTGACAGGACGAGGGGCAACGGGCACAAGTTGGAACATAGGAAGTTCCATTCAAACCTAAGAAAAAAACTTCTTTACGGTGAGGGTGACAGAGCACTGGAACAGGCTGCCCAGGGAGGTTGCAGAGTCCCCTTCTCTGGAGATTTTCAAGACCCGCCTGGATGCAGTCCTGAGTACTGTGCTGTAGGCATTCCTGCTTTAGCAGGGGAGTTGGACTAGATAATCTCTAGAGGTCCCTTCCAACTCTGAAAATTCTGTGATTCCATGATTCCGTGAGACAGTTGGACAGTTGCACAGTATTTAGGGTACTGCTAGGCTGTCAGAAATAGTTAATTCTCATTTAGCATTGATCACTGAAATAAGACTCAATTAAACAATTTGTAACCAGGATTAACAAGTGACATTAATTTGCCAGTTAGGAAAGGAATGTTTTTCTGCCCAGTTAGACATTCATTGCGTAGGTTTCCATCTGTGGAGCTACTTAAAGGGAGATAGGTCTGCTTGTGTTGTGTAAGGCTCCTAAATTATCAAGGCCTATATTCTAACACACATTAAAAACCAGAGAAGAAATCTGACTGCTCAGTGTGGAGGAAAGACCCCTTAGCTACAAGTGCCCAAGCATCACCTGCTTGTGAAGCTGATCAGACAAAGCATTGAGCAAACAAGGATCTTGCAGGAATCACAAAATTTTTGAATCAATGAGACTGAATTATATGAATTGCTATGGGCTGTTGCTCATGGGGTTTTTGGTGGGCGGATAGGGCTGGTACTTGGAGTAGCGAAAGAAAAAAGTGTGTCCATTGTCAAGTTGCAGACTGGGGAAAAAAAAATAATAAAAATCAGAGAACAAAAGGTTAAGAAAGGAGAGGAAAACTGGTAATGTTTTCAGATTGAACAACCCAGCTCCACATCTTTCCAGGAAGGTGAACACTGAACTCTAACTGGTGCTAGATATTTAGTGCTAAGCAGAGCAAAATGATTACTTTGCATGCCTTGCATAGGCAGTCCCATTTATGTACATCATTATAATGTTTGTCCTTCTTGCAAGAGCATGATATTGTTAACTCATGTTCCCCTGATAATTGTGCTTATTTCTGCAAAACTGACTCCTAGTCACTCTCCAACCTGTCTTGCTACAGGTAATTGTTGCAAAATTTTCTACCTTGCACTGTCTTTATTGTACTATGCACTGCTTGCTCCCTTTCTCTACTTCAGCAAAGTTACTCTGGATCTGAATAGTATTCTGCACGGTGTTTGAAGGATCCCTAGTTACGTGTCATCTACACATTTGATAAGTATATTCCATATTATGCTACCCAAGTCACTAATGAGAATTTTGAGGCATATTGAGATTTGTTGAACCTCACTCTGTGCATCCCTCCATTTTGACACCAAACCTCAATGATTATCTCATTCTGGAGTTCCAAATACTTTCACACAGAGCTTACACTTTTTCCTGTTTGATTGTATTTCCCTGTTTTGCATATAAGAATGTCATCTGAGACAATGCCAAAAACCTTAGCAGGTTTCTGACATCTATTTCTTCTCCCCTTTCCAATGAATTATGACTCTGTCTTAGAAGGAAATTAAGTAGGTTTCAGGTGACTTTTTTCTTGATAAATGAATATGAGTTCTTATCTTCTTCTTGTCTTCTGGATGTTAACAAATATTTTGTTGAACCATGAATTTCAGTATATTTCCGGGAAAGATAGGTCAATCAGTTTAACCTTTATGCCTTAACTCATTCTTCTCTCTTATGAAAAATAGCTACTTTTTCCCTTTTTTTGTATTCCACTTTCTTCAATGGAAGAATTGCCTGTACAACCTGTTCCTATTTTTTAAATAATTATTTCAAGTTTTAAGTTATTATCTTACAAGTTACCAGTATTTTACTTGCATTCAGTACCCTAAAGGATTTTCCTATGAAGAAATATTTATTTTATAATGAACATTATAGGTCTGGGATGATAGACGTAGCATGAAATTCTCTAAATTATTTTCAAAAACTCAGTCTTAAAGGGATTATTTTTATTTTTGCAAGTATAGTGAATCACTGGTTTTTAAATCAGCTTTTCTTATTTTTTGAATGAGTTGTTCTTTGTTAAAGATTCACAAGAGAGATAAAAAGGTAAAAGTACCAGGAATGTAAGTGTTTTGTTTTCTTTGACTGAAGTTTGGTGATGTAGAAATGAGCTCATGACCCCATCATGGTTATTAATTTTGGTATAACCACATCACAACTTCATCAACACAGGTCATGCATTTTACAGCTCTCAGGAGGGGCAAAAAGAGACTAGTCTTAAGAAGGGAAGCAGTTGTTCACTGTTTAAAGAGCTACTTTGAGGAAGGTTGAAACAAAATAGATGTGGGGAGACACTGCTGCTGTCCATGTTGTGCTGGTTCTTTCTTTCTTGTAAATGTGACTTGGTGACTTTGCAAATACTGAAAATCTAGGAAAGAAAAGATTCCGCCTTAGAGTGGGCCACAATCATGCCAAAATGTAGAATAACTGTGACAGGATTTTACGAGTTAGGCCTCACAAAAAGCAGACAAGCGTGAGGATGCACTTTAGGCAATTAGCACCAGTTACAGTATGAAGAACTGCTTAGGAGAGACAATACTTCATAAGTAAGTTTGATGTTTTCCACTTAGTTGATCCTGAAAATACTCATCCTAGGATTTTTAGAGAACTGACTGAAGCAATCTCAAAACTACTAACAGTTATCATAAATAGCTTGTGAAAAACACAATCTTTTGTATCTCAAGTGTCTATGTCACAAGAAATTTCTTTGGATAATGCAGAAAAGGAGTTTTCTGTATGAAGGATACAAATATTTTATCCAACCATCAGAAGGAAACTTTACAGAAGAGGGTGACTTGCATGCTCAGACTGCTGAAAAATGTCCTGGCTTTTAAACTGTTGACCCTGAAGTCTGCATCAGTCCCTGCAGGGTTGTGGAGCCCTATGGAATTGCACCTGGACACAAAGATCCACCCAGACAAATTCTTACTATAAGTAACCTGAAGTGTTTCTAAGGACTGGAGACCTTTGAATAAGATGATGATAAAAAATTTCTCCTACAATCTGGGATTCATAGAGCGCTCCATCTTGCAAGACAGAAGAAAGAATTTCCAAATTTTATTAGATTAATATAATGTTATGTGCCTTCTCCAGTCATGGACCTCCATAATTAAAACATCTCTTTCAAAGTGACTGATACATTCAGTTTATTTTTTGTCCTCAATCTCTCCATCCGTGTAATGTTTTTTGATTTAACCTTCTGTACTCCCATCTGCCTTTATATGATTATTCAAACTGAAAAATTCAATTCTCTGAGCTCTTCATAAATAAATATTTTGTTGGCTGTATTTTGCAGCTGCCACAAGCGACTGAGCAACAGAGACTAGTCTTGTAGCTGTAATAATTCTATCTTCAACTATCTTGCAATTAATTTGTTCAGTTTTAACTACTGGAAGGAATTCCCCAAACTTTTCAATTTAAAGTTAAATATACACTAAATTATATTTATCTAAAGTTTTATTTCCACCATATATTCTGTCACACTATTTTCTTAGAGTTCTTGAGCTTGCTGAGTTTGTTGGGGATCTGACCTTGCCACTCCAAGTTCATGTCCAAAAATGTAGTAATTCCCAGAGTATCCTGTCTTTTTTTCCCCTCTGAATCCTCCTAGCTACATCAGAGATTCCCAGTACTGTGAATAATGAATGAATAATTTAAGACTCAATTTCTTAATCTGTTGCATTCATTCATTTTACAATGACTTTGATGAGAAATGAAGGCACTAACTATCTTGCAGGAATGAACATATCAGCTGTGATTTTTTAAGAGACTGTTTCTCAGAAAAAAACCTAGATAGAATTCAAAGTAATAATTGAAAGTGAAAGCCATGGGCATACAGATATTAATTAAAATGCTTTTCTTCCTAACCCCAGCAGATCAAGCCTGTAGCTGCAGTTTAACGCAAAACCCAGTGAGTTTCACAGTGATAAATTTCGTTTTCACCATCTCAATGGTAAAACACTAAGATATGCAAGGACAATATCTGTGATGTAAATATTTTTTCACTCATTTCTGATCCTTGAGGAAATGAATGTATTACAAAACATATTTTAAAAATCTCCTCTGTGTATATATATCTCTCTTAAAATTTTCCAGCTTTATTTAAAACAATCACCTGGATAATATTTTCCAATAGAGAGGCACTTCTTTGTTCTGCTGTCTTGATCATTAAAGTAACTTTTAATAGAAAGCATAAGATTTTTTTAATATATCATTAATAATTAGTATTCCAAGGATAAGACGTCTTAGAAGTTCTTGTTTTAATTCTGTTCTTTGGAGTTTCACAGAAAATCTAAAAGAGGCCAATTTATAACAGTTGATATGTATAAATACTGGAGGTGAGACTCATTGGAATCCAACATTTTTTAGTTCTTTAATTAAAACAGTGTTTGTATATTAATAACAAATTTATTTTATTTCCTACCTTTGTCTATATAGGCCTGAATTTAGCTAAGGAAAGTTAGAGAGGGTAAAAGAATTTTTATGGGAGAAAATAAACAAACAGCGTAAATTTGAAACATAAAGGAGTGGGCGATTCTATCTTGTAAGATACAGATATAGCAAGTCCAGTTTCCTGTAGCTTATAAAAGTAAACTTATTTCTAAAAAAGAAATACGGTGTATGACATCCCCTCATATACACACAAATAATAGATATCTAATATTCAATATATATTACACAATCTCTTCATGTATTTGATAAGTGAAAAAGAATAAGGATCAGCAGTTACTTATTTAAAAACTTTGCCAATAGCAAATATTTGAAGAAGCTATCAGTAAGACAGAAATAAGCAGCCATGGTTCCATTAAAGCAACCTACTGCTTTCCCATGTAACAGCATTTAATCACACTGGCGCTAAGTACGAGAGTCAAAGAGCAACTGGCATTGCAGAGAGAAAGGGAGAGGTTTCCACTCCCAGCCCTACTGGGGGAAAAAACAAATTTCATTGTAAGTGCTAAGAGCTGGAGGAAAGACTAGTGCATAATTCTGGCTGTGACAGGAGCGGATCTCTGCTGGGAGACAACTCAAGGAAAAACAGCTTTTAGGGTACCCAAAAAATTCTCCCCATCAGATTTCATGTTTGGTGTTGATTTTGTTAATGTGTCTCATTTATTTGCCCTCATGAGGGCCAGCAGATCTCAAATGTTTCTTGCTTTGGCATACAAACTGGATAATCAGCAGTGATTGTAGAGACTGAATCAAGTGTGCTTACACAACAGAACTTGCATGGCTGTATTTTATTAGACGAGGCTTTCTTGCCTGGAGTATCAACTTTTAGGAAAAGAAAGACAACAAGCATAAAGTGAACACAGAGCTGAAGATAGTTATTGACAATAAAATTGCACTCTGACACAGAAAATTAAAGAAAGCACTGAAACTCCCCTCACACAGAGCAGTAAGGACAACAACTTGGTATTTCACCGATGGATAATTGGGTGACTGTCTTTAGCTCTCCTGACCTTGACTTGGATTTAGAAAATATGTGCAGTATATTAAACTGCTTAATGAGACTGTGGTATCTGTCTCTAGTGCTATTCTGGATATACTGTGCTTCCAACTGTCCAAAAATCTTCATCACATTTTTTTTTTATTTTTACCTTCTTCAAAATGTCTCTTTTGCTAGAGGTAAGCATTACAGGTCATTCCTTGTACTAAACAGGAAATCTTTCTGGTGGGTAAGAAGAAGAAAGCATTTAACAACTGATACTAGAATTAAGTAGAATCACTTAAGCAAGAAAAATATAGTGACTATGCTCTCCCTGTCCACAGGAGTAAAGAACTGTCCATACATAGCTGAAAAGTCTTGGAGACTCTTCCATTATCTGCTTCCCACCAGGCCTTTTCTATGACCAACAGTAAGGCAAGCAATGTGAACTTTATCCAGCTCATAAGTGAAGCAGATTTTTGTCTGCTGGAGCTGTCATTTCCAGTCTTTTAGTCAGGGACTTTTGGATAGACATGAAGTACTATGTGGTCTGCTGAAGGTAACTAGGAAAACAAGGCCCACGCTCAGATGTAAATTCCTTATATAGGGTTCCTTACAGGCACTGCAAAAAAATCTGGACCCTATAAACTAAAAAGAGGTTGAATGTTGCTCCTCCAAGATGTCCTTCTTTTCCTCCAAGCAGCAGATCTTGAGCTTTGTTGAACAAAGTTCTGAGCGGTTTTCTTGTCACAGTCATTTACCTCACAGTTTAGAGAGAGCAAACATTCATTGTTACACAAGTTTCATCTAATTAACCTATTACACACATCATTTTCTAAACTAGCCTTCCAAAAAATTAAAAGGCTTCCAACTTAGTCTTGGCATTTGTGTCCAAATAAGACCCATCCCCTTGGGTCCCCTTCCCTTAAGATATAGGGAAGGTATTCTTCTTACTAGTACCACAAGTCCAGTGATTTATTTCCTTCCCACATATAAAAAAAATGCTGCTTAATTTGTATGTGTATTTGTACACCTGATAACTCAGAGTTCTCCACAACTGTTTTGAAACATCACCTTAAGAAAAAAAATTGTTTTATGAATATGTGATCCTTATTTACTCATTAGACTTCACTAGTAGCTTTGTCACTACAGTAGTCACACTAGATTTTTTTTGATTGACCATTGCTAAAAATACGTCAGATTTCAAGTGGCATAATTAATGTTTCTAGTTTAGGGAATCAGGTGTCTGACAGTACAAAGAGTTTGAGCATTGCAGCTTGTTTCCAGAGCTCAGTGTGGCTTTTCCAGCTTTTAGATATTCAGAAAAGACATTTCTTGTTAAAAGAAAAAATGATATTTGATTCGTTTACAATAAATTCCTCCAGAATTTTGCCCAGTTTGCAAAGTAAAACATCAGCAACACCCACAAAGAACATAAACTACAAAGACTTTGCAAATTTGAAACCAACATGACTTCTAACTTCTACTAGGATGTTAAAAATCAAAACCAGATTCAAATCAACAAAGAGATTTCTTCCAGCTTCATCAAAATAATTTCCTTGAAAATTCCCAGATCTCTCCTTCCTATTCCATTACTACAACCAAAACCCTCAGAATGATTCTTGACACTTTGACAAAGATATTTTCCTTTCTAGCACTGCTGTAAATCTGCTTTCAAAATGCCCATTGCATAAAAAGATTTAACTCTAAACATTCCTCATGGCCTACTAAAACCCGTCACCTCTCACACACCATCAACCCATCGTCTCTCTCTGTTGCTCTTTTGCCAATTCTTCAACAAGCCTTTCACTAACTTGGAGTATGACATCCCAAGAGAATCCATGTCTGCACTTTTTCATGCAGCTAATCTCTATTCTACATTATTTTCAAAAAGAAAATAGAAAATGTTCAACTGAAAGAAAAAGAATATTTATGTGATTCAGTATTACTTTGTACTGCTTGAAGAAATATCAATGTCAGAAGCTCATCCTGTGAAGGTGCAGACTTTTTTCGGTAAAATATAAAGTCTTTTCACTTTGGTAAGACTATGCCTGATACGCATACCTAAAATAATGTATTTCAAAGCGATAGCATGCCATGTTTCAAAAAGCTTAACCCAAACTTTGAAACTGTTTGGGAGAAGAAATTCTTGAAAGGTTGTTTATTTCAATCATCCACTTTTTCCATGTTCTTCTCAGTATTACCTACTCTGACAGTGAAATAAATGAGGCACTGCCAGCAATGGACATGCTGGTACAGCCAACAAAAAGAATGCAAAATCTGTACTTGTAGCTAACCCTAACATATATGCTCAAAGCAGAAAAGACACCAAATTTTGCAGTGACAGAGTGGCACCAAAGTACCTATTTCAGTGTCCATTTCTCCTGAACAATTGATAGGTAGTACAGATTTCAGACCAAAGAATTTTCTCACATTTACTTTCCAGAAAAAAATTAAAATATTAAACTTGCCTTAACTCTTGCCTTATGCATTTCCTCATACGTGTATTTAAAAGCAGGAAGGAAAGGAATTTCTATAATAAGGATAACAATATTTCACATATTATTGACTTAGTTTCATATTTTTCAGTTGCTAGAATGAAAAATAACAGCAGTTTCAAAGGTTTAGCCAAAATGATGCCTTCAATTATATATAAAGTATGTACTCATACCTGACAAAATTTGCAGGGATGCATTGTTAAAAAAGACCTACCAGTATTTTCAGCAAAGTAACTCATCTTTTCTTTGAGCACAAAGCACTGTAAAGTTAATGCTTTTTCTAGTTCAATTTAAGACGTCCCAAGTGATAAGACTTTCCCCATTTCTCCTTGAGAGTTTATTCTAACAAGTCTTGCTGGTGCAACATCATGCTTTGCAATCAACCTATACTCTAACTTTCTAAATTATGCAAATTTGTATTTGATCAGCTAATGTGTGGTTACAGAAAGTACAGACACTTATTTGCATTTCAGAGCTAATAAAAAATCACGAAGTTCCAATTTTAATTAATTTAACTTAGTTCCCATGATAATTCCAAAGGAAATAAGAGGGGAAACAGTGTTTTGTCCCTGTTAAAAATAGATAATGATAGATAGATAGGTAGATAGATAGATAGATAGATAGACAGACAGACAGACAGATAGATAGAAGGTGTGTCACTCACAAGAGAAAATCAGAGGCCACTACTACAGTGACTATACTATAAAAGGCAATAGTTTCAAATATGAGATAAACTGCTGTGAGAAAAGCAGATGCATTGTTGATATAGCTTCAAAAGCCTTCTTAGCAGTTTTTCCATCAATGTTTCACACTGTCCTACTTGGATCGATTTCCCCCATCTGCAGAACTCTCTCACTGATAGATTTCATTACTTAAATTCAACAAAGGGATAACGGTTTGTCTATTTTGAGTAGATGGATTTACCAGCATGTATATTTTCATCATGACAGTAAACAGAAACACCGAAAAAGCAGCTGCTAGGCACGTGTTGCTTTTACACAATGAATTCTTCCTTTATTTTTCTGGATGTTTTGGATACTTTGGAAAATGAATATAATTATTCTTAAGTCCAATGAAAGAGCTGGAATAAACCTACCTGCTCAGAAGTAATTGGTATTCAAGTTTATAATTACTGGCTTTGTCAAAAAGATCTATTCTGTTTATTTTGCTTTATTAGTACTGTCACTCCTTTTAAATTTTAACACTGTGTTTAAATCAACCTGTCTTTAGTAATTTACATGAGTTACACAATTACACAGGTAGCAATTAGAGTAGCTGGAGCATCAAATGCAACTCTTGATATAACTGTGGATCTGTACATTCAGTTTGTTAGGTGATTATCATTGTTAGAGTAATGACAAATGGACCTATTATTTAAGGGATTTTTTTTCTGTATAACGATTGTTACTTTAAAAAGTGTATTTTAAATAAGAGCTATACCCATTTATGTCTACTTCAATAATAGAAAGACCTGCATGGAAAAAATAGCTCAGTTCAGTTAAGTCACTTATAAGTTTGTCAGATTTTCTGATCCTCATATGAATTATTTAGACAATATATATTCAGTTGTGTACACAGCACATACATTTTCCTCCACTACATCGTTATGTGGGATTGTATTTTTTCAGTGTGAAATCTAGTTGACTGTCTAAAAGTCTATCTATAAGCAGGGACTTTCAAGTTCTTGCTTTCCATAAATACTTCTGGAATCTCTAGCACAGCATACATTAGCATATAGCAGACGTGTGACCAAGAAAACAAACATATTCAGATTATTTCAAGACAGCAAAAGCCAAGAACTCTCAGCTCTGCCCTCCCACTGCCTCAGTTTCCCCCTCAAGGCTGCCAAAGGAAACCCCACGCCTACAACAATGCACACAACATGCAGAGGTTACTCCTGTGGTTAAAGCATCGTTAATGTGGCACACAGTCCATCCTGCTTGGTTGTCAATAAGTTGTGTACATGTGACAGGAAGCGCACAGCTATAAAACAATTTTTTTTTAAAAGCGTGCTGCAAAACCAGGTCTAATTAATGGCTGTGAAAAGTTTCCTACACTCATTTGTAGTAGGATCCATACATTCCTGAGGCTACACTCAACCTCTGGAACAGCCTTAACCAGAGATTGTAGATAACCAGCAACATGTCCAGAGATACCATGATGGAGAGGTACCTCTTCTTTCCCTCCTGACTGTTGTTCTCTTGAGGACTAAATTTTTTTCCTTGACCTTCACAAAAAGCAATCTCGAACAGGATCAAACGTATGCCAACGAGCAGGGCTTGGGAGCGGTGCAGGGCTGGCAGCAGCTGTATTGTGGGTGGAAGAGTTTGCACAGGTCAGTAGATATTCCTGAGCCAGTTGACCAGGAATTCACACAGCATTGCCACGGGTGCCTGGGTACAGGAGGTAGGACTGCCACAAACCCATCAGCCCCTCTGGAAAATTTATCCTTCAGGCATATTCAAGCATTCCCTGTTTTTCCTGGCCTATTTCCCACTGTACTGTACCTACACATGCAAGGAAGAGGACTGCACATAACTTTACTTTTTGGTCTCTCTAGAAAACTTTTCTGAAGAAGTAAGCAAGTTCCTAAGCTTTAACCTTACTTGACTCTTAGGTTATAGACCTTGCAGGAGAATTCACAGTCTTGACTTGGACACAGAGCATGAGATTCAACTCATCTGATTTTACATGTCAGTAGTTGAATATATTCACATATGAGTTTTATAATTGATATACAGTTTCTTTCAGAGTGACATGCATCTGACTTATTTCTGTTATTCTAGATGTCAAAGGTGTTTGCTGTGTGTTTTGATGAATACCACAACTAGTGCTTACGGTAGAAGAACACTGGCCGATATGCAGGATTCTCAAGGCCAAACACATCTCCTACTTCCTTGGTAGTCACCAAGGACAAATACTAAAGTGGAAGTGCTGTAAAAGAAAGAGGCAGACATCACTGCATTTTATGCCCTTAAAAGAGATCAAGAACAAGAAATGTCTCCCTGATACAGCAAGTAGGTTTTAGATATGAACTAGATGCCAAACTGTTCAGCCCAATGAACATTGAAGTCCTTTCATGTAGGCACACGAGATGAAGATCCTTACAGGATTAGACGGGTGATTTTCTTTTTCTGTATCCTAATATTAGCCAGAACACAAGCTACTCTTCATTTAGCAAGTGAAATAGGCAATGGCAGA
Organism: Burhinus oedicnemus; assembly: GCA_008921705.1. Lineage (NCBI taxonomy): Eukaryota > Metazoa > Chordata > Aves > Charadriiformes > Burhinidae > Burhinus > Burhinus oedicnemus. The sequence goes on along the minus strand of VFFE01007243.1, from coordinate 2,008,843 downwards.
AGTGTGTTGCAGCAGCAAAGATCACACTAACAGTCAATCACTTGAGATATTTATCTGCAGCCCATGGTGGGTTTTGCAGTCCTCAGTGAACTGTAGCTGGCTCAGCAATGCTTTTGTTTGTATCAAATTTGAGCCATACCCCAGTTACAGCATGAGCCTATGTAGGCTAATTCTGACGAGCTTCCCCTTATGGATACAGCTTTCACTCCCTCACAGAAGTACATCATCTGGCCCCACAGTTTAAGATCTGATTTTAAAATCACCTCCTTTGTGAAGAATAGGATGAAAATAAATTAATGTGTTACTGAGAATAGCTCATGCTCTTTCCTGAACCAAACGTAAGTACCCATATTCAGGCGTTCTAATTTAAGAGACAGAAATATAAATTAATCCCAAAAATATAGGAATACCTGCTTATTCGAGCCTCGTATACCTGTGAGGTCCCCTAGTTGTTTACTTAATTCACCATATCCAGCAGCTTTGGTCTGTTCTAAGCACTTACAAAGAGCAGAGCACCCCTTGCCTCGACTGAGGTTGCAGCTTGCACTTAGCCTGGGCCCAGCAGGACAGTGGAGCTGCAAATTTGGAACAGTTTTCTTTGTAATTCAGACAGATCATAGTTGAACAGCACTTATTCTTTTTCCCTGAAATTGGTAATTCTTGTGAAACTACCTGTCTGAGCTTTGAAAGCCAAAGTTAAAGTAACACTCACTTGTGCAATTCCAACAAAATCTCGTGTCACACACAAAACCTCGCCTCCAACCACAGAAAGGCATGTGACCATGTGTTTATCAAACCCACAGGCAAGTGAAATCTATCCACATTTTCACAATTTGGACATATTTTATATAGTTATTTGCAACACTAGCTTGATTTAAAATAATCAGCTACTCCCACATTAGAAAATGGCTGGTATTATATGGAAAATCTATAGAATTTTCATGTTGATAGATCAATAATCTGACTAGAAAATGGTATAAAAGGCAAAATGATATGACAGATTCATTTGTAGAGAAAGCATACTGTTTTGTATTAATAACAAACATTTTCACACCGAGGGTAGTATTAATGAGAATCTGATTGATTTATTCAAACCTCCTTAGTTTTTCTGTAATCCGTATTGAAAAGGATTTAAAACTCACTGGCTTGTTTATAAATATTTTGCATAGGAATAACAACACGTTGATCTGTAAAATAAGGGGGCTTTTCTCCATAAAGTCTTGATTTTCATTTTGCTTGAGTGTAGAATGTATGGGTATACACACCTTTCAAATTACTATGTTTGTATTAATGTTTAGATTTGCAATTGCTTAATTTTTTAGGTGTTGGCCATTTCACAGAGGATATAATTGTCCAAGCTGCCATCAATAAGAGTTGAACAAACAATAGCATCCACCACAACAAAGAAAACCATGTATTAAATATCATCTAACAGAGATGCACTTCTTCAGCTCAGCAATAAGAAAGACTGTGCCAGATTCACCACTGGTGCCAATCCAGTGGAGAAAGAAAAATCTTATGTAAGCCAACAGAATTAAATATGGTACCATTTATATTAGGATAAATTTGATAAGGATGTATCCAGAACAGGTGAACAAAAAGTTTTTGTTTTGTTTTTTAAATTAAAAACATGCATCCAGAACATTAGCCAGAGTACTGTGAATTTAATTCATAGGAATCAACAACATGATTTATATTATCAAAATGCACTACTTTAAATTTACAAACGTATGGAAAAATGTTCTCCTAAAAATTAAACCACTCAGTTCACACTAAAGCTGATGCCAGCATACAGCCCATGGGTTCCGCAGTACCAAACCAGTCTGTTTTTCTGGCAGTGTGCAAGAACAGGGCATCAATATGCCTTGCACGTGAATCAGTATGTTCCATAAATAGGCTAGTGGCTTCAGTTTATGATTTTTCTCTCCACTCCCCCATGACTATCATCAAGAGAAATTGAAATACTGGCCACAGGGCCACAAAAGCATTTCAGTTCAGGAATTTCTTTCTGCAAACAAAGAGTAGAAGTGTGCGTCTCTATTTTCCTTCAATTTGTGCTATGTAGTTGTCACTAAATCAGTCTTCAGCTACATCCTCGGTCACTGAAGTCTGCATACTTGTGCAGAGGCAAAACCAAGTACTGTTTGTGATTTGCTCATTCTGGGATATATTGTTTACTTGTTGTTTACCTGTAAACACATGTTCTTAAGTGTTGCTTAGTCTCCCAACCATGCTTCCTTTCTTGTAGACTGTTTCAAACAAAATATACTGTAAAATACATTACCAATGTTTTAAGCACACAAACAAAAGCATTGAAATCCATCTGGGATGGAGATCTTCACTGCCTTTATACATAGTCACTACCATAAGGGTACAAAAACGCGTGCTTACAAGAGGCTCAAAAATTTTCAGATTAGTCCAGCATTGGTACTAATAGCTATATCATTTTGGCAGTCAGGAGAAACGTTTAAAAAGGAAGAAATAAAAAAGAGTTCACACTGCTCTGATTTTCAGAATCCCTGCTTATATCTAAATGCCGACAATAGACAGGAGCGCAGCACAACGGCAACAGATGTGTAGAGGTGAGCGTGGTGCCCTACAGTGGTGCTGAGGAGTTTATGTCCACACAATGAGCATGTTGAGATGGGGATGGTTACTTTGGACAGGGCCTAACCTGATCTCGTGGACTGAATGCCTACTAGTCCATTAGCAGTTTGTCACCAGTAGAAGTAAGGCCATGATGCCTAATAGAGTACATTAGGCATGCCCCAGTTTGTTCTGGTCCAAATAAAATCCAATTTGTGCACTCCACAGTACAAAGTGTAGCGACTGGAGATAGTTGGAAGACTTCCTTCCAAAACCCACTTCTGATCTGAACTACAATGCTAATGTATGTTTGCAAATACGTACCCAAGTAACACTTAAACCAACTAAATCTCAACTTGTTATTTAACATCTGAATCCACAGTACTCTACGATAGCTCTTGGGACACAAGTTTGGAAATTTCTGGAACTTCATGTTAGAGATGTCATTTAAAAACCAAAATCCTCTAAGACCTCTTTGGAGAGGAAAAGCAGATTTTTCTGTGAGTAGTAGGGACTATTTTTCCTGTTCTGCAGCTCACCCAACGACTTAACTCTTACAGTGGTATCAACAAGAGTCAGCATGAATGCTTTGTATTATCGCACTGGCAGCTGCTCGGCTTGAGTCAGCAGGCAGCATCTTTACTAGATCAGAAAGAAATACAGAAGTACCTGTACATTAATTTAAATTAGTTGCTATCAAACTCTCTGTTCACATAATAAGCACTTGATCAAAATTTCTAGTCAAAAGGAGTCAGGAGAGGAAAGCAGCAAATTTCCTTAGCATCTGTTCTGGTGGAGATGGAGTAATGGTTCACGGGCAGGAGCCGGAGTTCTCAATCAGCGTGGTGCAGTTATGGGAATAATCACTATGGACAGGAGCGTTTCAGGGAAAATAGAGTTCCAGATTAACAAATGGTCTGTGAATCATTAAGGGATAGGGCATGAAATGATATTAAGCCATGGCAACAAAGGGCTTCCAATTATTTATGAAAAAAGTCAACCGAGACAAACTGCTGTAGCATTCATTAAACTAATGAGGGGAAGCACCTTGAACAGCAGTCTCAGGATAATACCTTGAGGTCAGATTGCAATTTGATGCAGCTCTGGTTTGATCTCTCTGCTGAGAACTATGACACTGTTTAAAAATTAAATTTTATAAAAATCTGAAGCAGTAGATGTGACTGTCCTTCCTTCAGAGAACAAAATGAAGAAAACATGTATGAGAGGTGCCTCTAGGTTGTAGGAATGTTGCAATCTGAAGTACTGCATTTCTAAAAAATATCAGCATCAAGTGAAATCATTTGGGTTTGATATTAATATATTTGAGGAAGAGAAGATGGGAAAAGGATGAAAAGGAAAAAAAAAAAAAATTCAATGCCCACAACCTCCTAAAGAGCAAGAGATAAAATGGATAATTGCAAATGGCCTATTTCTGGACACTATGGTAACAGTTGCTCCCAGATAGAATCTAGAGCAATTCAGCAACTTTTGTGTGGCACTGCAGCGGATGAAGTAAATACTGACAGAACTGACCTGGGTTTGCACAGCACAAGCACAGCAATACTCCCAGCTTCTTCAGCTTGACGCTAGCCTAGTGATCTCAAGGGCCAGCCTGAATTTCCTTGCAGGCTTTATGTTCCCACCTTTGAAGAATTCAAGATGTTCCTGTCCTGTTTTAAATTGCTAGAAAAATACCTCCGGACCATAGGCCACGTCCTTTTCAGTATGCAGTTGTTTTTTTATGTTCAGTATGCTCCGAGACTGGGGATCTTTAAGATTGCAGTTCCCAACCCTTCTCCCCACACGCATTCTTCACCATCCCCCTGCTGAAGAGTGGGGACCTCTCAGACCCACTAGCTGATCTTCTTCATGATACTCTCTCCATCCTACTCGTGGGGACCAAATTCAAATTTAATGATTTTGGTAATAAGGTCTTTGCTAGTCTAATTAAGGGGTGACTGGTTAGTGGTGGTAGCATACTCAAGGAGGTAATAGCTTCTAGAAAGAGGACAGAGATGATCTGTGAGTCAGACTGAAGAGAGGTATCCCTCCCCATCTTCTACAGCTGACAGTAGCCTGGAAGAGTTCATCTGCTCAACAGCCTTATACAATATCCTGGCTAAAATCCAAACATGGGCAGAAGGACTTCCAAAGCCAAAACAGTGGTCACATTCTTCACAATTCTTTGTCTTATTGCCATGTTTAACGAACAAATTTTCAAGTCATAACCATAAAATATGGATTGAGTTTGTGTGAATTCTGGCATTGAGTATTCAAAAGCTGGGGAGGAGGATCTTAATGCCATAAGCCCTGTATGAGCAATTACAAGCCTGGAAGCCCTGCCTCACATATTGTTTTTTACCCAAGAGATGGGTAAGTAGGAAACTTCCTCACAGCCTGCAACTGTTTACCCAGGAAGAAGTTTTCTAATACCAGAAACTAATCATGAGTGACACAACAAGATTCAATAGCAATGTCAGAGTTTGGTCTAGACAAAGATTTATGAACAATTTTACCCCATGCTAAGACTGTAAGCATTGGAATGAAAATGGCAGGAGAGAAACAGGCTTAGAAAGGAAGAGGTGAATTTTCCATGGATTACCATCTTTCTGAAAAACAAACAAAAATAAAATTGAAGAAAACATGCTGAAGTTCCAACCAAAATTATGTTCTTGTTCTTGAAATCAGCAGCTTCTATTTTACAGGTTATGCCATCCAGGAGATCAGACCAGGCAATCTTAGTAGCCCATTTTGGATTTTAAAATCTTTGTACCCACAGGACAAGAAAATTATCATAACACCTGGGCAACCCTAGAGCAGGAGTTTACTGAAACACTACACATGTCAGCTCTAAAATCAACAGGCCTGCTTTCCAACAATCAGCTGTAGCGCTGGGATCCCAGACAAGACGGTTTTTCATTTATCCCAATGTCGCAATCACTTCTGATTTTCTGAAAAAATAAAAGCTGTTATTATTTCAGACAAGAGAAAAGGAGACGAGATGATTAATTGTTACAACTACTGCAAAAGCAAAGCAACCCCCCTGGATTCAGCTGTCTAAAAAAAAAAAAAATTTATTTTAGCACCAAGCCATTGCATCTCTCAAACTTCTGTTGACCCACTAAAGTTGAGCCACTTTAACAGAAGCTTGAAATAGATGCCTGTGCTTTATCTGTTCTGTATAATATACCTAACTGAAATATTTGAAATTTTAATGTTAAACCAGTATACTCATTGTAAATAATATATATTAGACACTCAAGCACTGCATGAGGAATATTTCTGCAAAGAAAATACCATTGCAAATGATTAAAGGCTTCTGAAGTTGTAAGTAACTATAAATTGCTGGAAATACAGAATAAAGAAAAAGGGGGGGTTTCCATGATAGGTCATACCAGTCGTCAGTCAAGTCTGGTGTGCTGTCTCTGTCCTATATCACATACCTCACAAGATGAAAGTCCTTCCATACACCTGATTTATTGTAGATTTTTTTTTTTCTTTGTAACTTTGGAAAGAAACATTCCCCTCAGGTGGTTAAAATAACAAACCAGCCTTGACAAATGAGATTTGATTACTTCTGCTTCAACCTGAATAACAATAAAATGTTATCACAATATTATCTACGCACACTGTCACTTCAGGGATGATATTTGGACCAATTTCACTACTGATGTATGTTTATTATCTCCACATGTTATGGTAGCTTTAGATCAGAATTGAGTTTGTCCCTTAAACCTTTAATTTTCTCCTTCATGAGCTCACAATAATAATCTGGCCGTGCTTTAAATTATTCAGTTATAATTTGCAAGTAAGTAACGTTTTCTGTGCATCCAGTAGTATCAGTGAAAGATTAAAATAAAGTGAGTTGTGCTGCAGCTGAAATATGCTTCAGTGTGCTTAGACAGAGTTGCTTGAAGGACTACAAAATAGTATTAAAAATGAATATAACTGCTAGCAATTGATTGACAGGATCAGTATTGCAGAAAAAACATACTAAATTGGATTGTGCTCTGAAAAGAAATAAAGGGAAGAAATCAACACTTTCCAAACAAGAGGACAAACTGAGAACAAAAGAAAATATGCTCACATTTTCCAGAAAACATGATTTTTTACAAACACTGAAAAATAAAGCAAAACAAAACCCACAGAAGAATTATTTGACCATATCCCTTTAAGTGCCCAAGGTAGTGCTACAACTTGGATTATGATCTCAAATATTCCTGCTGGAGCGGCTGTCCTTCACATTCTGTGTTTTCAGTCCTCAATCATTCGTTGGAGGGGAGAGCTGCTACAAATGCAGAGAGAGGATTGGAAGTCTGGGGTTGGATACATTTTTTATTTTTTTGCATTTTCAGTAGTCAAAAAAGAAAACCCCTCATCCATCACTTTGATAGAAGTCCACAGGGCATCCATTTATTCTATTCAGAACAGGATCCGATGAGTTCAGATCCTTATTTATGTTCTTTCAATGCTCAGACGTTACATTTTCTTGGCTGTTATCTGAGCATTACTATTTATTATTAGTCCGCAATGGAGATCCTATTGTAATGAACTGTGATACACTGACATATTTCATGTTTGCTGGTCATATTAAATTTATTGCAATTACTCTTGAAAGGGATGGTGTAATTTACTGAAATCTCATTGTGGGAAAGGGAACTCCTGCAGGAGGCTCTCTCTGAATTTTCTATGAGGCTGTGCTAAGATCTTCTGTTCCGAGAGCTTGAATGATTGTCAGTCAGCCTGAGACTCATGCTTTACATAATAGAAAATTTTAATTAAAAAATGAGCAATAAGTTCATGATAGATTTGTTTCATATCAATAGAGAGAGCGCGCAGTTCTAGTTTTTTTAAAGATAAGCCATGTGTTAAAATGAAATTCCAAGAAAAAAAATGAGGAAAAGGCTTTAAAATAAACCCTTCTTATGAAATAAGGCTGCCTATTGAGATTCTTTGTTTTCAAAGAGGTGCTTTGCTTTGAGAAGTTCAGCTGGTTATTGGATATTTCAGTGGGAACTTCTGAGATGACTTTCTGTCCTAGGGCTACATTAGGTCTGCTGAGTGCATCCTAAATGGGTGTATGGGGTCTGCTGAGGACAGTAGGAGACCTCAGCCTAAGGTCCAGTCTGAAACCTCAAACAAAGGAAGCGGCAAGAGCAACGCCAGGAGGCTGAAGGGTTCAGTATTTGCAATCTACTCGAGAACTGTGGGTGCACCTCTCCCTGAAGGTTTGGTGCAGGCTCGAGCGCTGCCCTGTGATCGTGCACCGTGATAATTGTCAGCGTGCTCCCGGCACAGTTTGCAGGCAAGGCCCAGGAGCAGTCAGTCTGTGGGTGAAGTACGGGCCAGAAGGTGTTCCCAAAAGGCAGCATGTAAGAGGCCAGCTTGGTTTGGTGGCCAGGTCTTAGTCCTATGAACACAAGCCATGGACAGTACTTGCTCCTAGAGCCAGAGGGGGCCCTTTCCCTTTCAGTTGACTGATGGGGGTTGTAGTCTGCAAGAGCTACTACAGCCCTTTCCCAGCTCTCCCATGTCTCCCAGGGAGCCACCCAAAACTCTCATACCGGAGAAGCTTGCATGTGGGAACTGCCTGGACATGCAGCACATAGCCATGGCTTTGCTCTTCAGCCCTTAACAATATACACCCCTGAACCCGGCCCTGACCCTGCCAAGGCAGCACCTTACTGAGGTCAGCAAGGTTGTATGTTGTACAAATATGCTGACACATATTCCCCATAGACCAGTCCTTTTCCTAGGCTGAGCTTTTGGATAAATATTGCAAGATCTAATGTAATTTTAAAAAGTGTTTTGCAATTTGAAAAAATGCTTTAAATCAAAACAATCATACAGATGATGCAGTGATCTACATAGTTTTCTTCAGCAATATTTACTACTGTTATGTTATTGATTTTGTTGATGTTGCACCTGGGATGAATTTGGCTGCTTCTTCCTGAAAATACCATTTGAAGTCTTATTGATAGTAATCAAGTGAGCATCTCATTATATTACCCCCTAGTTTCTTAACAATAGGAGGGAATAACCACCAGGGAAGAAGGAAAAGGCTAATCCATAAATTTCTCATTAGCCAAAAGAGAAAGAAACATTCACTTGAATAATGGAATATGTTTAGCGTCACAGCCTGCAGTTAATCATGTTTACTTACCCTTACTTTTCCAGTATTCACAGAATGATATTGCATGGGGTTTAACACAACATTAACAGCTATCAATATGCAAACTGACTGTTGAAAAGTACATCTAAAGATGCACATTTTTAAAGCAATGAGAGAATACCTATACTCAGAGTGATAATAAAAACAATTAACTTTGCATACAGCACCATTATTCTAATTAAGGATCAATAACAAGCAAAACTTAGAAATTAAGCTAAATGAATGATTCACAACAAATAACTTACCCAATTAATTTGCGCTAGTTTTCTGCTTGGGAGTTTTTTTCTTTTTTAATTCAATCAACGATTTGAAAATTTTTTGTTTACATAGATTTTCAGATTTACCAAAAATGCAAAATCAGCCCTTCTTTTCTACTGTTTTATATACTATTTGGAATACAGAAGAAAGTGTTTGATAAGACAAATCCAGCACATCATTGCAAATCATCTGTGACATAAGAACAGCTTGGAAACAGAAGAGCCAAGGGTGATTCTAGCATCATAAAATTTTAGAAAGCTTTTCCTAATATCTCACCTTAATCTTCCTTGTTGCAAGTTATGACCATCTGCTCTTGTCCTTTTCACCGTGCATGGGGAGAATAGGTTGTTCTCTTGCTCTTAATGGAAGAACTTATTTCAAGACTGAATTTCTTTTTTCAGTCCTGCAGCTGACTCAAGCTTTCCTTGCAGCCATTGTTTTCTAGGTTTTCTGGTTTTGTAAACTTTCTCATTGCTCTTCTATTGACTAACCTACATCTGTTTGGAAATGCAGTTCCCACACTAGCTTCCACGTTCTATGCTGGGAGGAACACACAATGCTCCTGCTTTCTATATCCCACTCTGGCATTTGCTTTCTTTGCCATGTTAGTACAGTGCTGGTTTGCATTCATTTCATGACACAGCATGCATAACCAGTACTGTCTGTTTCTCAACCTGTATTTCTGCATTAGCACTTGTCCCTAACCAAAACCTACTTTTTTAAGTCCATATCTCCTATATGTCAAGATCGCTTGAAATTCTAATCCCATCTGCCATATTCCTTACTCTCTCATCCATGTGATGGTGTAAGCAAAATTTAGTAATCAAATTTTTACCTAAAATTAACAAAACATAATGAATACTCCTAGGTCCAAGAGAAACATATGTGCAGGTGTATTCAATTCTTTCAGTTTCACATGTGCATGAATGAGAAGTCATTCACACTCTTGGGTTTTTGTTTTTTATTTTTTTTTCCCCTCAGTTCCTATTTTATCTCATACTGGACTGCTATCCTGTCATGAAACATCCTTCGCAAGAACTGGAGCTATGCTAACACAATGAAAAGGTTCATGTAAATTCTGTGATTAGATTTGTTTTTCTTGTACTGTTTTTGGCAATTTCCCAGCAGAAAAATAAAAGTGAAACTTAAATTGTGAACGTACAGAAATGTGACTTGAAATATCAGTTGCAAACTTAAAATTTCTTAGGCATTTTCATTTGGCAAATAGTCTGATATTTCTTTCTAAACACTCTGATTTCCATTAGACAAGAGAACCACTCTTCTAGGGCTACACAGATGTGAGCATGCTTTGCACAATCTCTGAGCCAAGGCTCCAGGTACATGCTCACAACAGCACAGGGTTAAGACCAAGCCAGTCAGAATAGTGCTGGCGATGTGATCCGTCTTCCCAGAATTGAAATAAGCCAGTTGCTGGCCAAGAGGATGAAAATACACCCAACAAGCATAAATACACCAAGCAACATGTGGTCCTCCGGGTCTTTGAAAACAGGTTTCACACCCACAGAATCACAGAATCACAGAATGGTAGGGGTCAGAAGGGACCTTCGGAGATCATCTAGTCCAACCCCTCTGCTAAAGCAGGTCCATCTAGAGCAGGTTGCACAGGAACACATCTAGATGGGTTTGGAATATCTCCAGAGAAGGAGATTCCACAACCTCTCTGGGCAACCTGTTCCAGTGCTCTGTCACCCTCAAAGTAAACAAGTTTTTCCTCATGTTCAGGTGGAACTTCCTGTGTTCCAGCTTGTGCCCATTGCCCCTTGTCCTGTCACTGGGCACCACTGAAAAGAGTTTAGCTCCTCTTGACACCCTCCCTTTAGATATTGATAAGCATTGATGAGATCCCCTCTCAGTCTTCTCTTCTCCAGGCTAAACAGACCCAGGTCTCTCAGCCTTTCCTCGTAAGAGAGATGCTTCATTCCCTTGATCATCTTTGTAGCCCTCCGCTGGACTGTCTCCAGTAGTCTCCTATCTTTCTTGAACTGGGGAACCCAGAACTGGGCACAGTACTGCAGATGTGGCCTCACCAGGGCCGAGTAGAGAGGGAGGATAACCTCCCTCGACTGGCTGGCCATGATCTTTTTAATGCACCTCAGGATACCATTGGCCTTCATTGACCTTCTTGGCCACAAGGGCACATTGCTGGCTTGTGATCAACTTGTTGTCCACCAGGACTCCCAGGTCCCTCTGCAGAGCTGTTTTCCAGCAGGTCAACCCCTAACTGCTCCATCACTTTCATGTACTAAAAAGGTTATTGTTTAATTTAAATGTAATAAATTGGCAATGTGTTGACAACTGGTGGCCCTTACAATACATTAGACAGTTGGGCTACTGCATTAATTTTTTAAATGGTGTCATTGGCATGATCTAAGTAGCTGCTGATCTTGCATGAAATTACTGTATCAGTCTTCCACGGAAATGTGACTATACAGCATCACAGCTGGTGACATGCTGTTTTTAAAGAAAAACCAAGACATTGAGGCCCTTTGTACAGCATGGGTGACACACAGAGCGTATCTGTGGATCTAGAGCATAGATGTTTTCAGTTAATTTGGCGAGTATCACACATTAGTAACTAGCATGGTGGGTACACTGGAAACTCTGCATTTAGTTTGACATATTTTTCATACATAATTGGTGAAATCAACACTCATTTTCATTGCCATGCGTACCACAGTTAGTTCTACCTATGTTTTGAATCCTAACCAGCAATCCTCATCATTCCTTCTGTGACTTCAGAGCTGTGTTTCAAAACAGGAAAAATCTTTTGATGGTATAAATTAAAACTAAGCAAAGCCAAGATTCTGTTACTGGCAACTAATTGCTGTATGGTCAAGGCTGAATTGAACCATACTTTCTTTAAAGATGTTTTTTTCTTTTTAACTATCACTCTAGCCTTTGCTCTGGAAGCAACAAGTATATGCCAAATTTCCACTTCTTTTGACATAAGTTATTGAAACATGCTTTTTGCAAGGCAAGGGAAAAAACCAGAACCATCAAACAAACAAAAAAAACCCTAAAAAAACAACTAGAAATGTATTACCTTAAATATTTTTTTTAAATAGCCCTTCAATATTTTTCCTAAAGATTTGAGTTATTTGCTGAAGACAATCTGTTCACAAGAACAGAGACCTGGAATGTGTATCCTGCATCAGCTATTTTAGTGGTTTTACCCTTTTCACATAATCCCACTTATCAAGTTATCAAACACTATCTTAAGAAGCGTCAGCTTTCTTACCTCCTCCAATATCCCCACAGCCACCCAGTTCTATTGGAAAGATGTTGCAAAGAATACCCCTTCGTTCTTGTCAGGGCTGAACAAATCAGGCTCTTTACATCTCTTTGGGTAAGAGAAGCTCACTGCTTCACTGATCAGCCCACTGCCTCTTACCTGAATGCAGGCCAGTTTGAAAGCTGGTCTCAAGCAAAGCTGACCAGACCTGGACACAATACTCTACATGACATCTTACCAGTGTCTTAAAGAATGGCAGCAGTTCTTCCAGTTCTAACACAGCTAATGTCCCTCCTGATTACGCATGCTTCTTTTCTGTCCTCCCTAGCTATTTTGAAGGAGAAAGTGAAGGAAGAGTTTTTTCAGAGGTTGCTTCTATGTGGTAAGATGTCCTAGAAAATCTTGGTATACCTAAAAATCTTGGCTTATCCTGCTGCATAGGAAGAATTACTATTTCAGTTGGCCACATATGCAGACGGAAACTTTCAGAATAGCTGAGAAATTCATGCACATGTGCTAAATCATTGGCCTACATTTCTGCTGTGCAGTAGGTCACCAGACATTGATCACAAGTATAAGTTCTACAAATACATGAAGTACTTTGCATGGGATTCATTTGTTCATTGCACTGAATTGACTTCATTATATCTGTGATCCAGACTGTTTTTCAAAGCTAGTCTAGCAGTGTTGGAGATTTAAATGAAGTAGCAGGCACCAATATAACAACATTTATTCAGTGTTACAGAATAATTGCTTTTAAGACCATCAGTGTTGGTTAGTTTATATTTCAGTGATTTTTAAGAAGTTCACTGCATTGAATCCTGAAGTTGGTAAAGCTCCATATTTATTTTCCATAAATACAGTAACAGGTTGTCCTAGAGACAGTAATTTTCTTACAGTCTGGCTTTCCGCTGTAGTTTGACCTGCAGCGTAATATCCCTGAAAAGAAAGCAAGTCTTTAGAGATCACAAACAACCAATTTCACAGTACAACCAATCGTAAATAGAGCTAAATTCCCTTTAGTAATAAGCTATTCATCTTTGTGCTTCACTGAGTTCAAAGAAAAGCATTTTTCAGAGTTTAAGCAATTAAGTTTACATTTTATTTTCTACTCTAGAAAGGAAGTTATCACAAAAGCATGGGATTAAGAAGGAGGTATTCTCTGCATATGAAATTTCAATTTAGCAAAGCATGTAAAACCCTAAAGGCAGTTAGGGCCCAATATGCTAAAACTATTTTGTTTTCACAGTGTATTTATTTTGTATCATCGCTGACCCAGCTGATTAGCTGCTGAATTAGGATGGCTTAGCATTAGACTCAACTTGAAAAGTCGACCCAGCACCTCCTACCAAACCCAACTGACAATTAACCAAGCAAATTAGCCAAAATACATTTTGAAACAATATATAAGTACTATCGTGAAAGGTGAAGAGGCTGCGTTCACATCAGAAATGCATTGCCTTTAAAGGAGTGCTGGGGGTGGGACCTGACAGTGCTCAATGGACCCCAGAGACAGACATTGCCACACAGATGCAGCAAGTGCTCCCGGCTGCTCATCGCTGTCTTCCCTCCCACCCACCTGACCTGCAGACCAAGCTGCCTATGAGATCACCCCAATGTTGTTCCAGACAGTGCACACCAGAGTACTTAAACGGCTCAAAAAGTCTGTTTTTGCTAAATGAGGCTTATGTTGACCAAAACCAATTAAGCAGCATTCACACCAGCAGGTCTGAGACAATTACAACGTCCTGTGGAGAAAGCAGTAGGTAACCTCTACACTGGTACACCTCCTTATGTGCTTAGTGCAGACACAGCCCTGCCAGCAAGGCTGAATTCTGCATCACTGTGCGAGTCTCAAGCTCACCCCCTCTTTCAGATGAAAACAAGCTATAGTGACAAGAGTCCAGTTTCACTGGCAAAATTGTTCCTTTACTTTGCTTTTTATCAGCACAGCTATGCGAGTCAAGATTCACACTCTGCCTGCACAGTCTAATTTCCAGGCAGCACAAACACCACTCCTATGTCCTGCCATCGGGAGCTAAACGCAGGACTCCAGGCAGTGCACATTCAATCGCTGTTGTGTCAGTGGGGATATAATGATGTCTCCCTCTGAAAGAGACACAAGATGTAAAACCAAGATCCCAGCCACTTATGGTTATTGTTAAAAATCCCCTGGCTCTCTCTATAAGCTCAAGATTGTTAATCTCAGTGTCTTGGCTGGATTCAACCTTAGATAATTATAGTTTGTCAACCTAAACTTCCCATGCAGATCAGACTGGGCTGCTGTGCAGCTAAGCAGTCCCTTTGTTTTACAGCTTTTCAGCAGTGCATGAAATGATCCCTGCACATGATTTGAATACCTTTAAAGTTTACCTTCAATATAAAAGGAACTGCACAGAGGTAAAACCATCATTACTACCATCATATAGTTTCATGCTAGATTTAGTGACTTTTCTTTACTGGTTCCAGAGTGTTAGAATTGTATTGACAGTCTATCTCACAGAAGACGTCCTTACTTGTCTTGAAAATCAAGTTTTAAATCACGTCTTGCAGAGGTCAGCTAAAATCCCTTCAGAGATCTTTATTCATTTAACAGTATTTTGTTTCTTTTACACTGCAATAGATTAAATGCAGCTGAACTAGTTGCTTTGCATAGACTTATTTGTCTAATTTTGCCCTCTTTTCAGGTACGTGAAACAGCAGTGGCACAACCATGATGGTTTATTTGCTTATATTATTTGCACATTGCTCTGGCAATAAATTTAACTGGTAGATTTGGGCAGACTTCTCTGTTGCAGTTGGATTTCACCATTCAAGCTATATAGGTGGTCATCACCTAGACAAATTGATGACTACCCAAACTGGATGAAACACCAGTTTATAAGCAGGAGCAATGACTGGAGAAATCACTGGGGAAAGTGAGCAATCTCCCCAGGAAAAGTGAATGAAGGCAAGGTCCCGTACTGTGATATAGATGTAGCCCATTGAAAAAAAAACCCTAATTTTAAATCAAGCCAAAATTTTGGAAACGCATAAGGAACTGGTGAAGCACATGACCTCAGTGTTATAAAATCAGTCATGGGAATCTAGCAGCAGCTGAAAGGCAGGTTCTGTTAATCAGAGAGAGGCCTATGGAGAAACAAAGCTCCTAACGAGCTTTTTCCAGGAGGAAATATAAAAACTAAAAATTCTGATGCTAGAATCCAGGAAAGAAATATGGGAGCAGCTGAACTGGATCAAAAATAAAGACCTAAATGTCACCCATGGAAAAGACAGTCAGAGGCAAGAAAAATAGGGAAGTCCAAAAAAGTCTGGAACAAAAGCTAGTTAGCAGGCAGAATGACAGGCTGAAGGCACCATTTATTTATTCAGACATGAACTTACTGCTGGGACTCTGAGATGTAGGAACTTCACTGGGGTCTGAAATAGCTGTGAAACTTGCAAAGCAGCTACAGTACTGCATTTGGTGCACCACCATATGGGAAAAAGAGAAACTGAGGTAGGTGTGCATCTGAGGGTTTTAGAAAGCTGACCTTCCTTGTGGGAGCACTTTAGGAAGACAGATGTCCTGAAATGTTTTCAATCTGTTCTTGCTATGTCTTACAAGGAAAGAAATTATTTGATTTCATACATATATGCCAAATTTAAAATTACTTCTGTTCTCCAGCTGAGGAAGCCAAATTTATTCTCCATTTAGTAGACACCTTTCAGTTCTTTTTTGTCACGTCTGTAGCAAGTAGTTGTTCCAGCAGGCCCAATGAAAACCCTCAGCCCATGATCCCCCTTTCTCCCTGGTAGGGGGGCTTGCCAGCTGCTCATTTCACTGTGCAACCAGAGGCCTTACATCCCTTCAAAGGCTGGTCCTTACTGCTCCAGCAAATGCTTACGCGGTGGCCGAGGATGAGGCATTGGTGGGGGCCACACATACGCACTGCTCTAGAGCTGCTGTTGCCCAATGCAGGGAGGAGTGCTGGTGGACAGATGTCCTGCTTCAGGGTTACCAACACAGTATCAAAAAATTGTCTCTGAACAAAGGGCACATCTGCTTAGCCACACATTCTCCCTGGTGCCTAATGATACCTCCTTACCAGTGCTGGCAGTGAGTACTCACTTGTTTGTATCTTGTCAGCTTGTTTAGAAATTACCAGATGTCAGACTTCATGTGGCAAATGATCACAAAAAAAGGCATTCTCTAATCAATCTCTGCTTCTTCCAAATATGTTATTTTAGGACTACCAACACAACTTTAGCTTAAATGACTAACTTAAGGCTATTTTTAACTTAAAGCTATTTCCTAAGTGCATCTAACTACACTAAAGTCCCATGGGGATATTCTTATAGTGGTTCAATATTTGCCTTAATCCAAATAAGCAACATGTACTAAGAATTCGCTACACAATGAACAGAGAGCAAGCTGTTGTAGTTCATGGAGTTACATGGGTCCACATGCATGGATCTTCACAAAACATGAGAGGAGCAATTCTCATGTACTTCACTGTTGACTCAACCAATGCAGTTTAAGTAACTGTTGAAAGCTGATTAGAGATCCCCCATTGCTTGAAAGAAAAGAACAAAGAAGCAAACAACTTTTTCTTCAAAAATTCTTTATTATAGAGGGTGATAAGTATTTTTTTTTCAAATCTTTTATCATATTTTAGGAATACGTAGGAATGGATGCAGTAACAAATCTTTGTTGGGTGCAAATGTATGAAATTACCATAGCCTTTCTGCCTGTATCACCTTTTAAACCAAATAAATCCATTAGAAGCTTCCATATCTTTAAACTTCATATTTAAAGACAGAAAAATATTACTCAGATTTTTTCTTTTTTTTTAAAAAAAAAAGAACCAAACAAACTTATCAGTCTGCTTTGGTAAAGGAAGTTTGCATTGCTGCACAACCTATACATACACATCCTCACATCTTCCTAATTAAATAATTTGCTTCCTATTTTAACAAAAAATAATTGTGTACTTTAATAAGACACTATGGATCAAGTTGAATCACAGGTTCGTTTTGCTATACATGCTTTCAATATAAGTATGTATGCATATATTTACAAACACATACAACTAAGGCTCGTTTCTTGTTCTGATTCTATGTGGTGTTTTGTTAAATCCAACACAACCTAGACAATGTACTTGTCCAGTGTTCCTTTAAATGGCACTGGGGTATTCTGACTTATTGCTTTGGCTTGTCTACTAAAATACTTTTGTTAAATCAAAGTAACCTCTCTACCTCCAAATCAATCTTAAATTTAGTACAATAGTTCTGCAGCTCTTGAAAACAGAAAAGCAAGTTAGCTCAGGAGTATTACCTTTCAATGCAGAACTCAAATAGATAAAATTCAATCTTCCACCCCATCTGCTCCTTTCTCCGTATGATGAGGAATAACACATGATACAGAGGGGGATGACCAAATGAAAAAGAAAAAAAATAATTAAAAGACTGCAGGTAAAATATTTGCTGAAAAGAAAAAAAAAATTATGTAAAAAGGTTGTTGGATTTCAGTAAATATACTCTTTACTCAAGCCAAACTAGTTACTCACACCTACAAAGCACTGAAGAAAATGTACATTGTTTACATGGTAGTTTTAGATTCAAAAGATTATAAAGCTTAACAAGCCAAAGATTTTATGCAAATACAGTACGTATCCTAAAGGATAAAAATACTGACATCACAGTTAAGATGATTTACTATAGTTAAAGAATATCACATCAGCTGTGAATGCCATTCACAATATTTCTTTATGACATGCCAGTAATATACAGCCCATCTTTTCATCAGTGCTGTACTAAGCAAATTTAAGACTGGTATAAATCCCAGATTAAGAAGCTAGGAATAGTCATTGTCCATTTATCCTGAATGGAAAAAGTACAGCACTATTCCCCCTCTTCTTTTCTATCCCTCACTCTTCAGCTCTTCCTGTCTCCTCCATAGGCCAGAGGTGAGATTCTGATGCAGCAATGGCACCGAAACTCTGCTGCCATCATAGCAACACTAAAATTCCCTACTACACTAATTCCAAAAGGCTCGTATAAGCCAGTAGCACCTATTCTCCCTTTCTGTCCTTAGTGCCTCTAAAAGGGATTTTTTTTTCCCCCCCACAAGGTAACAATTTCTTGGCACTACAATAACACCATCTCCTTAAAGAAAGGACCAGCTCATTTTACTGAAGAGAAGTCAGTTTGCTGAAGGATTTTAGCAGGGTCAACATAACATACATAATTAAAATTGTATAAAGTTTAAAAATTCTGAACTTACTCTCTGAAGTCTAACCAGCTTGATTTTTTTAAGCTCGCTCCTTGCCAGAACCTGTAGTGAATACCAGAAATTTATGCAAGTTCAAAGGACTAGTGGACAAGTTCATAGAAGACAAATCCACCATAAAAGCTTATACATTCCTCCTGGCCCAGTGTGCCCTTTATCCACAGAACATTGGAGGGCACCCTAGGAAGCAATCATCTGACTTAACTTGAAACTTCTGAGGCTAAAGCCTTTCTAAAACAGAGCACATAGCAGACTGCTTAACAAGGTCCTAGATCAGATTGGATAGTCGGAATAAGACATCTTTAGAGAGGTTTAGCATGTATTTGAATATGGGCTGTCAGGAGGTCTTTACAGACCATGCACAGAAAAGGCAGGCTTATGCACACGTGCCAAGACTACTAACTGCATAGTCCTGGAAGGAACTGATTCAACTCAAGATCCTTTATCCACCTTAGTCTTCTGCCTGCCATCACATTTTGATCAGGATTTCTAGAATTCTAAAGAACTTAGAGGTTTTGATCTTTGCCATTTTACTTAGGGGTTTTTTTTTGTTTTGGTTTTAAAATAATTAACCTTCGAGAGCATTGTCTCCTCCTTCAAACCTTTGGGTAGAAACCATTCTCAAAGTTACACTTGCTTTAAGCCCAGAAGAGACATAACTCAGTCTTGAGTCAGGTAACATTTTTTTCCCCCTCCATAAAAGTGTCACAGTTAAAAGACTTTTTTCTCCTAGCCCGGCAGAGCTAGAGACAGGCTCAATAGACCACTGGAAAAGGAAGATGCCCAGCCTTCCTGGAAGGCATAATGCATGTTTCTGCTCCTAGAAGCCACTAAGACACTGGGCTTAAAATCAGACAGTGATTTAGATTTTATATTTAAACTATTTGAAATCATCTAAAGCAGTCTAAGGGTTCAGAAATAGTAAGTATATTCAGCTCACTATGGCTCTTCCCAACTGAAGACTTCAAAGCTCTTTACTTAATAAGTTAAATAACATCATTTCAATTTTTACAGGGGAAAGACACAATTCAGCTTGTCCAGAGCCACAGAACAGGTCATCGCTGTGACCCAAATAGCTGGATTTCTCATTCTGAGGTGGCTCTAAAATAGAGTTCCTCTAATCTTTACCTCTCTCTTTCTCTCCACACATACTACGGTGTGGCAAAGCAGAAAGTTTGAGGGCAGTTTTTTGGTTGCAATTAATTTTTTACATAATAAGTAGTACAATTATGTCAAACACCTGCCAGTAAAAGCTTTATAGTACAACTTCAAGTCTCACATAATTCTACAGTTAAATTAAAGGTCTTGTAGCTGTACATACACACACATGCACACCAAAATCTGAATGCTGCATTCACAAATATTGAAATCCATGCATATCATTCATGGATAAACACTATACCTAAATAGATCCACCATATTGATACAGCCTCTTGCTTAGATACTTAAGCCACTGTCAAAGCGCTCATACTGAGATAAGGCACTCCTAGAGTAGATACTGTTTTGCTTCCCCCTCAGATCAGTATACTTCTAAAGTATTTATACAGCAAGCTTTACTGGATTTTTCACTAAGATGAGCCTGAAGGACCTGTGACATTACTGTTTTTGTTTGATATTCCCAGATAGCCAGCAGGGGTAATCTTAGGGATTCTGGTCATCATTAATACATTTTCAATTTCACTTTTTACCCCTTCCATCTGCTAGGGAGGAAGGGGTAATGTAACAACACAAATTTGTCTTTATTGTGAAAAAGCCATTACCAGGAAAAAAGTGTTATTTTATGCTATAAAGCACAGTAGATAGACAAAAGCCTTAGGGCTTTCTGTAGGCTAGAATCACCAAAAATCTGACTACCTTCCAAACAAAAATAAAATAGGGGTTTTCTTTCTGCAGGCTAGATTGTGCCTTCAGATACATTTGTTCAAATCCTATGGGACTTGCACATGCATACCTGAGTGTAGCCTTAGTGACAAATGCTTCCCCATTCCAACACATTGTGTTATCTGTTATCTATATCTTCCTGTTTCTTTTTCTATCTCTCCTGAATCTTGGGGGACACTATAAAAAGAAGTGTAACATGTTCTATTTGTTGACAGTTTCATTTGTAAAAGAAGATCCAATAATGCTGTATCTGTGTTGGTCATCAGTAAGTGTAAATGGGGTCTTGCTGTCAGTGGTATACCTCTGTTGCATTTCTTTTCTCCTCTCATTGTGCCTAAAGATAAAAGTTGAAAACGCATAAAGATAAAAATAAGAGCAGGGGAATATGAGCTACCCCTATCAAGTTCATGAAAATACAGTAATTTGCAGGAATGCTAAATAAAGCAGAAAAATCCTAAAAGCTAGGATATTACACAATAAGACTATTTCCACTTACATACACACTCAGATATAATAAACCCCGGGGTCTAGCTGTCCTCCTCCCACTCCATCTTTCTGACTTAATACTATCTCCTCAAGTATTATTAAAAAATAAATAAATAAACCCCCCAACATTAAATCAGTGAGTGGATTATTTTTTTCCCCACCTAGCCACAGCCTAAAAGCTATCTATGTCTTAGGGACTTTCAAAGGAAATGAAAAGCTATTCAGGTAGAGACCATGTGCTACAACACCAGTGCCCTTTATTGTCTTCTTCATCCATTACATTACCAGCTACATACTAACAGATTCCCACTGACCACAAAGACATGCTTTTAAGTCAAGCAAGGCAAATCTACATCGAAACCTTAAATTTTATTGTGACTTAAGACCATTCAGATGGGAGGTGATAGCTTGAAGTTTCTTTCACAACACCCAGATTCAAATTGCTTTTAAGTGTTCTTAACTGGCATTAAAAAAAAAAAGTTGAAAATATCATCATTTAAGTCGTTTGAACTTTAGCAGTTCTGGAAAACTCAGCAATAAAACTGTTGTCCTTTACAGCCAAAACCATGCTTTACAGTCCCAGAGTCCAAATTCTGGGAAATGAGCAATGATTTTGTTACTTGCTTTCCATAAGAAAAGAACAACATTCAAGAAGTGAGTTTCTTTGCAATAACTTACATTTTTGGTTTATTAGACAATGGTTTCAAAGTGGTACGCATAATGTCTTTTTTTGTTTGTTTGTTTAATACTACCAATAATCCTAATGCTTCCAGCAGTGGGTCCAAGTTAGCTATATATAGCAATCAAGGACTCTTCCGACTTTATGGAGTCTTTGTCCAAATAATGAATAATGATTTAACAAATCCCTGCTGGAGATGAACATTCTTAAGAACGCAACAGTGTCCTCCAAACCTGTCTTGCTCTGAAAAAAGTTCTTCTTTTAATACCTTGAACAAAGGACTCCTAAAAACCTCACAGCATTGCTAATAATTTTTAAGAAGCTCAAACCATCTAACCAAACACTCCTGCAGGAAAGAAAATCCCTCTGTAAAGTCAGTAGGAACAATAACAAACAAATTAGAAGAATAAAAAAACCCATAACACCTCACAAAGGCATTTTACCTGTAATATTTTCCTCAGATTCAATAGAATTCCACTAATCTAAAATTTTATCTCCTGGTGACCCACTTACAATCCAAAAATCAGAGAGACCAGGCATATCTACAATAATGAAGGAGCTTGTTTCTGAGGGGGGATTTACCAGAGCTTTTTGTCTGAATGCTTAATATACTTGTTTTGGCTTGCCTTTTCTATTCCTTTGTTACCTTTTTTTTTTTTAAAAAAAGGAAGATACAATTCTTTTAGCAAGTTATTTAGCTGAAGTAAAGCATCCTTGACCTGATCACAACCACGACCACAGTTTAAGCTTTTAATTAAAATAGATTACCCTAGGTTTTTCTATATTCTTCTTTCTTCAATCTCATATTAAATCCTCTAAATCCAAGCTTTCTGTTTTCAAACCATTTAAAACCATTACAGCTTTGAATCACCATACTGTCATTAGTGGTCTAGCTGCCAATCACGTATTGTTGTACCATCCTGTTTCAATGGCATAAGATTTCTAGTTAGCTTACTGAAAGCACAACTTTTTGTTTGAAGCAAGTTTCTCAGAAAATTGTGTGTAGTTGCAGCGTAAAAATAAATGCAAAAAACGCTGGAAATAAATTGCTGTAGAAATACTGCCAGTGAACATGGGCTTTTGAACAGAATAAAAGAAGTCTGGATATGGTAGTTACTGTCAACATTATCCTTCCTATAGAAGAGGAATTGAGAAGCAGACACTGACACAGTTCCACTATTTAGTAGCAAAACGTACTAGTCCATGAAATCAGAAGCTGTAAGAAAGGAATGGGGTTTTTTTATTTTATCAAAATAGCAGAGAATAAGAGCTTGGCTCTTGCAGCTCCCAGAGGGCCTCAAAGCCTTGAAGCATTAAATCATAAATCTGTTAAATAAGCAGGTCTAATTTTGCAATAAGTACAAACAAGAACACAAAACCTCTTTGAATTGATTTGGAATAGCTTGATGATGCAAGATACTGAGAAACCTACACCTGGGGTAGCTGCAAACACCTTGCTTGAAACAGACCTATGCCTGCCTCTATTTTGTGTGTTCTGCTTCACAAGAAAACCAACCTTAGGTAGGAATTAAATAAAGGAGAGCCTCTGACATGTAGAAAAAGTGCAATCTACCTTGTAATTTTACCTATTTTAATTTTTTTTATATTACATTTACTCTCAGAGTACAAGAACAGGGCATGACAGAACCAAGCCATGGGAAATTTAAACCTCTCCTCTTACCCAGTCCAAACAAAACAAAAACGCGTTGCACTCTTTTTTTTTTTTAAAGCAAATGAATAATTAGAAAACTTATTGTCAGATCTGGTCTTCGGAGACCACAGCTTCAGGCAAAAATCCATAGATCCTTGAGTACTCGCAGAAATAATGAGAATCTTCACGATTACATTGGAGTAAGGACTAAAAACATCAATGTTAATTCCTGAAGATTAGGTAAACTTTCTCTGTGAAGAGATTGTTCAGTACTGCCCACAGCACTCTTCTGGAGTGTTTGGTGCTGCTCTCAAAGAAAACAGTAGACAACTGAAACAGTACAAAAGTATTTTTATACAGATGCAATCATTAGGAGATCAAACAATTCAGAAGAAGAAAATGGTGTTTTACCCGTACAGTGCAATGTATTTGAGGTACATCAGAAAATCAATCACAGAACTGGATGCATAATTTATTCTGTATTAAAAGAAGATTAAGTTACTTTCTACAACTAACAGAAAGAAAGAAAATGAACATGTAAGGAAAAATATCAGTGTCCAGAAACTGCTACTAGGGAAAAAAAAAAAAAAAAAAAAAAAAAAAAAAGCCTTATTTATTCCTAGTTATTCAAAAAAGATCAAAATCTTTACAATCCACAGGCTGGCTTGCCACAAGTGGATAGGGAGAGCCACACACCATTCAAGGTCCCATTATGGCAGCACATTGAAAGAAAAAACACAAACATGTCAGCAGTTTACTACAGGATTATCCTTGAGAAAGTAGGGAACAATGTCTGAGTAGATCCTCTGGATTGAAAGAAAATGACCCTATTAACAGAAAGAAGTCACCGCCTTGGAAGAACTAGAAGGCAAAAAAAAAAACCAAAACCCTGATGAATGTGAAGGGAGGCAGGGAAAAATCTCTGTGCTCTCCTGAGTTGGCCCTGAAGAGCTCAGCTCTTTCTAAAGGTGGGCACTGGGTCAGTCAGTGTAGATGTTTCCCCCATTTCTACTGCGCTGTCCCTCAGGCAGTCTCATTACTGGTGCATGGAGAGCAGCCAGGATACCCACCCCTGCCTGCTGCCTGACAATTTCCCCACAGCACTGCTGACCTGAGATGGAGTAGCCTTTCTTGCAACAGTGCTACCCTCACCAGCTACACAAGCAGCCTCCCCATCACCATGTCTAGCACTCCTGCGGGCCACCACTGCTGCTCTCCATACAACCCTCCCCACTGGAACAGGGGCTGTATGAAATGTGTTGTAGGAGCTGAATGAGGACACACTGCTACAGCACCAAATAGACCGTAGAAGCCACCACTGGAATAAATAACTCCACTGAGAATCTTGGGGAATAGGAAGGACAGCAGGCATGCTGCCAAGAGTGACCAGTAGCTACATGGCACACAAAATGCTTTATTCTCCAGTTCCGCGGGCATGGTAAGTCATGATCTCTGGTTAAAATGGAGATAGCTTGTGGAGCCAAAATTTTCTGATTGCAGGAAGGCTTCATAAGCAAATATTTACTAAAATATGTCCACAAGTAAGCAGTGCTTTGTTTTAAGAGGGCCACAGGGTTTTGAGAAAACCAAAAATAACTGAAGAACAGCAAAAGCAACGTCACTAAAGTTAGCTGCAAAAAGGCATGCTGATAACTACTTTTTAATTAGCCAAGGATAAAATGATAAGATGTCTTGAGATACTTCACTGATATATATATAAAGAAGATCTGTCTGCTGTACAGTATGAGGTAGGAAGTATGCATGTCTGGATTAGAGTTGCCAAAACGTTGCATGACTAAATAGAGGCCTTGTGCCTTTAAAAGATTTGTTCAATATTTAGTTTCTTGTGATTCAGCTTCTGAAGTGGGAAGAAACAATTAAATTATTCTGAAGTAAAAAGTACTGTCAATACTTTCCAGGCTATAAAACAATAAATATGCTTATATTTAGATATGGAACGATACCTTATCTCAGGAATATTTGCCCAGTTACTGGGGAAGGACTACAGCTCACCTTTAGAAAACTACATGTTTTCAAATAGAAGGCTAGATCGAATCTGAGCTTTTTGATTCTTCCCATCCCCATGAAAAGACTTAACTAGACTTAAAAACCAACCAAACAAAAAAAGGCTTAGGCACATACTTCCTTGATAAAAGTCACCTGGCACACATTTGCTGGTAGTTTAAAAGCTGCAACAAAAATGTTAATCATCCATATTTGTCTTTTTCTTTTATTATCTAATACAATTTTTTAATGCAGAGTACTTGCCAATAGTGTTAGAATAGGCAAGTTATTTTGGACGTACTGTTTTGGAAAAAGGGAATGAAATAAAAGATATGTTAGCAGTAAAGATGCATATTCTTTTTTAAATAGTACATGTTAAAAATTACTGTGCAACAAGAGGCAGAATAAATATGTTTTATTATTCCACTCTTCTCATTACAAGTGCTAAACACCAAAGAGGTACAGAAATCTGTTATTAAAAGCTCACTGTATTTTACCAATGCTGCTTTGGACTCATAATGGAGTCCTGAGACCTGCATGAGACCTGTGCAAATAAATCTTAACTCACCTAAAAATGCTTGGAAGTATGGGAAGACACTCTTAATGACTGAGAATATTTATCAAATTTGATGACAGATCAGGACTCAGAAGATTTGTTTGTGAGCTGTTAAGCCTCTTAGTTTACAGAACATTTTACAGGAATGATAGTTTGATGTATTGAAAGTTTTCTGTAAATAAAAACATTTATAAGTACTTGTTAAAATAAGTTACTATTTGTAACAACAATTTAAAATGTACAATCAACTGCCTGTTCACAGACAGGAAAAACCTAGGCAGCTGTCTCTAAAATAGGAAGAATAGTGTATTTGCACAACACTATACAGAAACATGCATGGATGAAGTACTGAAACACAGTAAGACTGGTCAACTACTTTTTTCCTTATTTCAAAGAAAGAATTATTACATATTTAGTGCATATTCAAGGATTCTAGACTTACCATTGTTTAAAAGCTTGTAATTTTGCTTAGGATGCTTTGTATTACTTTCACACAGAAGAAAATATTTGTCCTCTGCTGGAAAGACTATGGTATTTGGGTCCTTTGTGTATTTTCTGCCCTTCTAGAACTACAGTCTAAAGTATTAGCTCATACATCCATAACCATAGCAAAAATGGTATGTCAACACACACAAACAAAAACACTTTGAAGAATATGTTTTAGAAGACTGTCATCATCAGCTCACCAGGGTGGTTCATATTATCTTAAAAGAACAACTGTTAATCAAGGTGATGTTTTCTACAGGAACATTCAAGATTTAACTTATTTATTTTTTCCTCTGAAGATGGAATTGAAAATCAGGATGAGAGATATCCTGTTTGTGACACAGCCAATAACCCCACTCAGGGAAAACACTCTTTTTCTCCTTTATTTAAAACTCTTACTCCCTCAGCATAAACACTTGTAAGCGTTGAGGTTTGCCACATGAATAACAATTTTTTGTTAGAAGTGTTTGCAAATACAGCTCTATTTTAAAATGGTTTATAAAAATAAAAAGCTACTTTTTTCCTTATTCTCATCTTGACATGGAGGAAAGCAATGGTTTTCAATCCCTAACATTTGTTCCTGAGGGCTACTTTTACAGAAAGGAAAAAATAAAAATCTTACAGCATGCAGGGTTACTGCTGGTATTCAGCTGTGCAGCTCAAAAGCACTCCACTACAGTTTAAATGATTTAACTAAGCTCTTCTCATTAAAAGAAAAAAAAAAATTCTCAGATCAATTAAAAACTCAGTAATAGGTGATTACAGCCCCACACCCAATTCACGAAAGAAAAGCTAAGTTAAAGGAGACAGTAAGTAGGTTTGTTGTCTTGAGCAGCTCCTTCCCTAAGCAGAGTTTGAACAAATCTCTAAACCAAAGACTAGATTTTGCTTCAGTTCTCCATCATATCCCAAGGCATAGTGTCTCCTCAGTCTCCTTGGAGCAACAGCTGTCTTTTAGGTTTGAAGATTCTGACTGACGTGCAGAAACAAATTAAAATCTGACATTTACGGAAGTTACTGAACACACATCTCGGTGTATTCAAACTTCTCCCCACAGACACTGCCCCCACCACAGCAGCTGCTGCTACTGTAAGGTGATGCCTGGCACTTTTGGAAGAGGAGACAGGAATCTTAGGAACAAAGGAGAGGAAAACACGAACAGGGGAATGACTTTTAATGTGCTAACATTTGTAAACTAGAATTCCAGTTTATCTGAAGGCAAAATACAAACAAGACCTTTAAGACGAACTTTGAATTTTTCAGCATATGGCATTTTACGTGCAGAAAACTGTAAGCCTATTATGCTGACGCAAATGTAATTTAATGAGAATTTAGATGATTTTGCTATTAGGCTGAATATTAAGTTCTGTACAAACCAATGACGCTAAGGAATCAAGACCCTTTATTCCTTCTCAGTTTAATGGGACGTTGGCATTTGCATCCCTCAGGCATCTTCAAAAGTCTCTGTCTTAATGCTCATGTCTAGCATGTTTCAGAGATGCATTTCAACCTCTGAACTTGCTTTGGAATACAGGTACAATACGAAGTAAGGACAATAATAAAAATCAATGAATATATTTCTAGGCATCCTCTATAGAACTTACTGAGAAATAAGGGGCAAAGAAAAAATCTGAGGAATAGATATTGGCACAGTCTAACCTGAGAGGTTTTTACAACACAGTGGTAGATTGGTCAGATAAAGGAAGATAGTGTGAATATAATTCATCCGGATTTTAACAGGGTCTTTATCACAGTACCACAGAGAAATCTCAAAGAAACTGGCAAAGAAACAGCATACTACAATAAGAAGGGTTAAATGGTGATGGAAAGCACCACCAATTACTATCAATTATGTCACATTGGAAGATGGAAAGGTATCATATGAAACTACATTATTCTTGCTACCAAGGCCAGTATTATTCAATATGCCAATACAGGACCTGGGGGGAAACTTCATCTCAGTAGCATTTTCAAAACAGCAACAGAGATGACTATAAAGTTGCACATTGATTTATTTCCTAATCTAATGTTTTTACTCAGAATTTTTTGAAATGTCTATTCAAGATGGAAAAAAAAATAAAATTAACTAAGTTACCAGCTCAGAGTAGTTGGAGTCATTTAATGATTACCACCATAGGTCACTTTCTTTAACCATATGACAACTAGTGTACATATTTAATGGACATCACCTGGCAATAGTGGAGACAATCTTGTTGACTGTTCATGATAAGCAAACACGAGGTGAATATACAGTACAAATATAACTCAACAAGCAGCTTATTAAATACATCACCATAGACTAGGAACTTTTTGCTGACATACAGAAACCATTTAGAGTTTGCAGTCATATTATTTCTGTAGCTAACAATCTTACCCCCTGAACTGCACTTCAGGAAAACAGTGTGGTACAAGCGTGTACAGCTAAATTAACTTCATAGTTGTTAACTTCATCGCCTGAACTGAAGATTTAAAAAACAAAATTGAGGAGCTATATTGCTAGTAGAACTAAAAAGCCGTCTTTAATGCATAATAAAATGTAAACCTATCAAAATATATGCTACAGCAAAATGGTATATATCAAATGAGGTCTGAATACGCACACAGATTTATCTTAATAATGAAAATAGCATATATCAACTGTGGAAGAAGCAGCAAAAAAAATATCCAGATGCTACATGCTACCCCCAAAGCAGTAATGAAATTCTGCTTTTTTTTTTCCTCTCATGTCTATGCATTCTCATTGTACTGTGATCTTCAATACCATAGAGGTAGAAGTAAGCTTGTAAATACCCAATAACAACCTTATGGTTGGACAATTAATTTACCACTATTATAAAAGTGCTTCATTTTACAAACATTTTTCAGTTGAGGAAACATCTTTGCAAAGATTTGTCATCTAGTGCTTGCCAGGAAAATAAAGTTAATGGGGATGAAGGTAGAGAATGAGTTTATATCTTAGGCAGCCACTCCTCATTAGTTTCCTGTACAGTTTCCCATTCTCCAGGAAGTGTTCCTCATTGTACACTACATTAATCCATTTTTATTAAACATGTTCTAAATAAGTCACCACCACCACCCCCCAATGAAAAACAGACCTTGCATGCTTCTCCCTCTGATCTTTTTTCCTTTGCATATTGCTGCCTTTACCAATTATACAGGGAATTTTTTGTTTGGTTATTGTGTAATACAGCCTGTTTGAGAAGCAAACATACATTCTATCCTTTTACAGCATGTGGTATAACGGTGCCTCAGTAAACACGATCTAGAGAACAATATTGTCTTATGCCCTAGAAGCACTTTATGATACTTGTCTGCTTTGAAAGAAGGTTCATTTTAAGGCTCTACTGGTTTAACCTGTTCAAAGGTAATAAAAATCCAAGAAAAAAAAAAAAAGGTAATTACACGTGGTAACAACTTCTATTACCACTTTTTTCAGAGTTTGAAAACTGGAAAAACATCTTAGCTATTAGGAAAACCATTTTGCCAATAAGGTTTATTAATTCACAACTCCTGCAGAATTATAGTCAAGACTTCACCTAAAGATAGAGAGGAAATAAAAATAGAATGGTGGAAAATGAGAAGTATATGCATATCATAATGCATATCATCATATAAATTTACATATTTACAGCAGAGATTTATGTTCATGAGACTTTCCTAAGACTCATAGATAGATTAAAAAGATTAAATTTAAAAAAACCAGCAGAATTTTTTTTTCAGAAAGATATTTAAGATTACTTACTTTCTCCTTCCTTCCTGTTTTTAAATATTACATTGCATGTAGCAAATTTAGAATACATGATTGAATTCAGTTGCATATGTGTGCTTCACATTCAGGGTAAGGTGGAGTCTGGACTATGAGCTTAGCTAGGCTTTCAACAGATTTATTGCACTAGAATGAAGAGCTACAAGATCTTGAAATATCAGGTTGATGTCAGCAAGCTGTCTGATATGGTACCAACCACAGAAAGAATTTCTTTCTGAAAATATCTTACCAAAAAACCCCTGAAGACATTATAAAAAACAATGAAACAAAATGGATACAGAGGAAGACGTCAAAAAAGCATTAGAAAGTATAACATTTAAAAGACATATGGAAGATTTGATTTAAGGGTGCTATTTATATGTAAAAAGATATGAGTCAGTCTTTGTTCACCCTGAATGTTCTGAAAGGTCTGCTGGCCACAGAGATCCATCTCACAGGGCCATGATTTGCTAATCATAAAGAAGCACTATGATCATCTAATCTGATAATTTGGCTTTCCCCCCATGAGCTAATTTAAAATATAAAAAACAGTTATACTTATGGATGATTTTGTTGTTGTTGATACTTTAAACACTCCAGTGGAAATATTATTCTTATAGCCTATGTTCACAATAAGTGGGTTTGATGCTTAATTAACCCCGTATGTACTATACTTCATTTTAATTTCAAGGTTTGATAATGTAAGCCTTAGGCACTGAGCTTTCATGTAATTCTGTCTGAAATCCCCAAATCTAACAACATTCTTGAATTTCTTTTCAAGATAGAATGTTCTACAATAAATTGAACAGAACAAAATTCTGAAGATTCGTCATGGAAAGCTCATACTCTAGTTCCTTGAATGTCATGTTAGACCACTTTACTGGCTTGGCTTTTTATACTGTGCAGTATTCCCCTCCCATGCCTTTTTTTTCTTCCCTCCTCCTTCAAAAACTAGATAGAGTAGTCTCAACTCACATTTTGTCAATGGTGCTTATACTTCTTTCTCACTTCTTTTTTGGAAGTTCATCAGTGATGACCCTTAAATCTTTCCAGTTCAGCCATCTCATGTGGATAGCCCATATTCTATGTTCTGAAACATATAAACTTATACAGGGCTGTATGAAAACATGTGCTGAATTACAGTCAATTAACCCAAGAATTAAATCATGCTGTAATAGTAATCTGACAGGTCAGACTTTGTTGATAATAGTACTATTAACTCAGAAACTTTTCTGGAGGGGTCTCAAGCCTCTGGCTGTTGACACCACATAATTTGCAACTATTTTTGACATTTGTTAGTGATGCAGCTTTCAATCCAGGTCGTGTGTAGTTTGCTTGTTCCATATAACAATTTATTTTTTTTTTTTAATGGTGTTTGGGTTTTGGGTTTTTTTTGTTGTGTTTGGTTTTGTAAACCAAAATGCATTTATAGAAATTCAGCTTTACACTATTAGCTCTACTATTAGCTTTATATCAAGAGATACACTTTTATCAGCAACATCTCTGGTTTTGATGAAAATTAGGTGTGTGACAAGTTTACAATTCCTGATACCAAACAAAGTGTAGCAACGTTACTATCTCCTTCAGAGTAAGAGAGTTTCCTTTTTTCACAGGTTATTACTACTTTAACCACAAACAGTGAAATACATTTTCGGTCTTCACATCGCAGGAAGGAAGGTAGAAGACCAGTATGTCCAAGAGAAATCACAACAGTTTACTAGTGTTCTGACAACACAACTGTCATCTCACAAACTCTAAACAATTCTTGATTTTTATTTTTTTTTTTAAACACCTTTCTCTGAGAAAAAGATTACTTACAAGGAAGTCTTCCTGGTGATGACTTGTCCACACTACAGTAGGGAAAAACATATACAGTACAAAAGAAATTCCATTTAAGGACATGTTGGTTCCCCCCACCTCCCCATTGACTTCATATGGAAAATATCTGATTATTTCAGAGAAATTATACAAGAAATGAATTCAACACTTATTTTCATTCTGCTCCAGGCTAACCCTGTCAAAATTGTAACTGGTTATACAATATGCCCAAAACTGAGAAGTTTTGTTTTCAGTCTACAAATTAGGCCTCTTCAGCATACTCAGCAGTTTCTTAAGAACCAGGAAAAATCTTGTAACTGCTTTTGTGCTCTCCAGCATATGATTAGTGAAATGATGAAATGGTGACTTTCAATGAATATTGATATATTTATATGAACTCTTCTTGTTGACTTCCCCACAAATGTCTTTCAGCACATAGCATAAAAAGACAGAATGAGAGAGAGAAATGCCCTTAGTTTTGTTGGATCTTCAAAAGTTCTGTCCCTGCAGGAATATATTTTTAAAGATTCAACAGCAAGCATGCACACAGCTTGCTCTCATTTCACTTTTAATGTGTAATTGCATACGCATAGTTTTTAAACTCACCCCCTAATACTGAGGTCATTTTCTTCCTGCTAATAGCAATACAGAAAAAGAGGTTCATAATACATTAGAATTATTTAGGAGAGACATTCCACTGTATTGTTGTATGCAACCCCTGTAACAAAAGTTTTAGAGAAGCCCAAAGAAAAATTTTTAGAAATTAATTTTCTATTCTGAATTTTTCTTTCTAGACTATTGATTGACTTATGTTGAATAAGATCTAATTTTTAAAAAATCAGTTTAAAATGTTTTTTTCTGACTTGGGTTTATTTTTAAAAGCATTTTCCTCAAATCCAAGGTACTATGAACAGAACAAATCTCTGGTCCTCCATTGTTATGCAGGAAGGCAGACTGCGATCTGACCTGAAGTTAATGGAATTCTGCAAAGGCAAAGAAATACGTACCTATGTAGGTTTGGGGTGCAGGAGTACAACTAATTAGGAGAAGATCTGAAAACTCCTATACATCATCTGTAAGCAGCAGAGATATATCTCAGTAAAGACTTGTATTTCAATTGCGGTGATCAGATCACACCAAAGAAAGCATGTAGTATCTCCATTCTACAGCTGGGAAGATGGAGATAACAAGAGACAAAATAATTTGATTGAAATTAGCAAACAGATAAATGGCAAATACCCAGTCCAGTGCTCCTTCCATTAAGAAATCCATCCTTTGTAGAGAAGGACATGAGTTCAGTAAGGGTTGAGTCCACTTGTGCTCCATAGCCACCAAGGTATACAAGCCTGCAAAGTATTGGATAGTAACATAATTGCAAAGCAGTTCCTTAGTTCTTCTTTGCACCTTTGATGCATTACCACTGAGCTCTACAAGTTGCCCCATAGCCCTCACAGCTTCCCAGAGCAAGGGCGCTTATCAGAACTCGACCTCACAATCACATCTAACCTCCTCTTCAGCCAGAGCTAAATAATAACCATAGCATACAACTGACGCACAGATCAAACTCTACAACTCGGAGAGAGTTATAAAGCAGGTATGTTTATTCAGCGCTGGGTGTGTGGGGGATCGCTCCTCCAAAGTACACGCACACCAACAGCACATTTTACCAGAAATTTATACAATAAAGATATACATATTCATAGGTTTAAACACACGTATGCATTAGCATAGGTGGGGTTATTACAAACAGTTCTGGCGTGGGCGTGACTATTATAATTCTTTCCAGCTAATCATTATCATTATCATAATTCTCCTCCTCTTGCCGCATATGCACTTCCATCTGGTGGTCTGGTGGAGATTTGATTTTTAAGTCTTGATTTACAAATCAGTCACAGTAAAGGAAGTCTGAAATAACAGCTTCAGAAAGTTATTTATACAAAACCTCACCAGCTATTTTCCATTCTTTATCCTTTATACATGCATACAAATGCAAATACATGGTTTCAGAAGAAAAGCAAGTTCTTTCCTCTATTTTTTGTAGAGCAAGTGAAGAGTGTCTTACTACCACTTTGATAACATTTTTCATCCAAGCTTCTCAAAGAATTCTCTAGAATGGCAGACTACTAGTGCCGCCTCACTGATGGAGAAATTGAGCTTTCAAGTGCCAGAGATCTGAAGATTCCAAGTGCGTGATAACGCAAGTACAATTTAAGACAGGTCAGAGAGAAGCTTTATTAGCTATGATCATATTGAGAGAACATTTGGACAGCATTTTCCCCATTCTCTCTGATTGTAGAGACACAGCCTATATACTGTTTCAGATGCAGGGGGAGGGGGGAAAGAAAAAAAGATGAGGAAAGCCAATTATTTCAATGTTAACAAAGCCAGATATCCATCCCTAGGAGGGATGGACTCCTTAAGGAGCTTGCTAACTGCCACACTTCTGAGAAGCCAAACACTAACTAGTGTGACAATATGGAGAGATGGCTCTTGGTTGAGCCTATAGGAGTGGCACACCCATTATTTCTTAGCACAGAAGCAGGCAGTTGGAAACAATCACAGACTGTTAGATTTTAGTCAAAATGCATGTTCTTTAGTTAGGATAAACTTCTTAGCCAGGCCTCTCAGATCTTAATATTAATAATTTTACCATCACACAAGGCAGTCAGAATAAACCAGTGAGAAAGTGAAAAATAACACCTCACCCAAGTCTTCTAAGTACCCTCTTGATTGTCATAATAACTCTCTGATGAAACAAATCATGGTGAAAGGGAGACAGAGGCAGCAAGTCTCCAACAAATAGAAATGGAAAAACTTGAAGCAAGAACATGAAAGGGTGGGTGGGAAGGAAATGTTGTGAGCTTCTTTCAACTTGCTAAAGATTATTTGGAAAGCCTCAGAAACAAGAGAAACTTAACATAAGGTTTTGTCATCTTATGATTCCTGTCAAAAAGCTTGCTAAAGCTGTGCAAGAACATTCAGTTTATTCACCCTGTGATTTTCAGAAGGTCCAGAGAAAAATGATACCAATGTTTGGTACCAGTTGGTACCTGACTCGAGTCATTTTTAGTGGAAATCAGGCCCTTAACCAAGGGCATTTATGGCATTTGGGACAGACAGATAGGGAAAAAAACAGAAAGTCACAAAATCCCAGTGTTGGAACATAAGAACTAAGCCTGAGAAACCACATTCTGCAAATATTTAGCACACAGACAGTATTTGCTAAGGGTTTCCCTCTGCTCAGGGTTTCACTCTGAAGTATTATAGAGGAAAATCCAACTAGTAACTTTTTCTCAAGAAACAGATATCGGTCAGGTTAATCTTCTCTTACTTGGCATTCATCCCTAGAAGTAGCCAGAATGCTTAGAAAATCTAAACCAATGCCACATCACAACAGTTTTGTGTTCCAGTTTCACTGCTAAGTTGCAGGTAGACAGTCTGTTCAAATGTACATGAAGTGTTTGTAGAGAGGGCTGCCCAAAGCAGGGGCAGCCAACAGGAAGATAGCGATGAAGAGAGCCAGGATTTTGAGCAGGCCTGTGATGAGTGTCACTGCTATGAAAATGGAACCACACAGATGTCTCTCATGCCTGTCTGTCATTAGGAAAACAGGTTTAAGGGAGTGATGCAAGCATCAGCTGATCAAAACCTCCGCAGAGCAAGGATCTGTTGGTACATCAGTAGTCAAACAGTTCTCACTTATAAGTGAGGGAGAAGGTTTCCTCCCACTTGTCAGCTTCAACTGTACCTTCCCACTCCAAGCAGTTACTTGGAGCAGCACACCATATAACTTTTTTATAACAAGCTCATATTTCAAAATTCTCAGAAAGAGCTAATGGAAATAAATGCATCTTTAACATAACTCTTCCAGTTTCAGCTTAATTTTGTCACCTACATGACACTTCCAGTAAGTAAATAATTCCAAATGGGAAATCTCAGCTGGATTAGTGTAAGCTTATTGATTGTAAAGATAGTAATTCCGAGGCACAGAAATCTGAGACCTCTTGACCAGAACGGGAATAGAAAATACCTCTTACAGAAGCAGGTTTTTATGAAAAGATAATTTAGAGGCTTCGGAGCAATAAAGACAAGTTTGAGAGCAGTTGCAATCCATTTTTAGATTATATTACCTCTTATTCCTTTTTCCTGAAATAACCTGTTTCTCCACCTCCCTCTACTGCAATCTTCCTTCTTTCCTTGTCTTTCTTCGGAGCAGCAAGAGAACGAACATTATGAATTATTGATGGGAACAATACAGAAATCTCATCAGTAGGATTTTTTTTTTCCCCAGCAAAAGCTCAGGAGAAATGTTGGACAGGAGCAGAAAGCCTACTCAGCACAGGAAGGTATGTATATAACCGTCTGTAGCAGCTCTATACCTCCCGCTGCCTTTCAGAAATCACTGAGACAAGTGGCACGAGCAGTAATCTAGAGTAGATAAATTCCACCAGAAAAAAACAAACAAAAAAACCCCAAACAAAAAAAACCTGCAAAAACTACACAAAAAACCCAACCCATAACTAATCCCCCCAAAACCCCAAACAAAACCCAACCCATATCCAGAATATTCCTCATAGGTATTTGAGTGATTGTTACACTGATATATACTCTTTGGGGCCCAGTCAGACCCAGCCAAGAGTGTCAATAAAATCACATATATTCTTTCAAGTCACATACCAACATCAGAGATATTCTTACTAGTCTTTCTCTGGAGTTTTACATTAGCAGAGGAATCTGGTCCTTGTATTCTTACAAAGGGAAAGATGTTTTGTTCACCTTTTTTCCTTCAGTGACCCAGCATGCATCAAACATCCAAGGCTTACGCCTCAAGGCTTTAGCATTTCATTTCTGTCTTACAAAGTGACAGTTACAAATGGCCATGTACATGAGCTGAGGCCATTTCTGTATCCAAGAGGACCTTTAGAAGGCTAGGATACTCAAGGGCTTAGGAGGGTCTCATGTAAAGGAGCTGGTAACGCTAATATACGTGTCAAATACCTATAAACTTTTACAAACATCAGGGTTAGCAATTGGTTACTGGTCTGCACTGGAAAATCCCAGATCCCTATTTTTCCTCTGATACTTCTGGGCAAGATTTCACAGACTGAAGAATGTAGAAACATGTCTGCTGTTATCTCTATCCCAGAACTCTCGTGCAGAGAAGAGTGCAGAAAAAGAAACACTCAGTATTTGAAGGCATAGGATCAAATGTGTTTTCCAGTCTCCAAAGACTATATTTGCTGTTTTGGATATACATTACTGGGACCACATTTCAGGGGTTCATCAGAAGATCTTTGAACATAAATGCGTCTCTTCTGTCTCTGTTAAATTACCCCTTGCTCCGCTAAAGGGCATCTTGTTCTAAGCCAATAGTGCCAAACGTTAACTGTCAAAGCAGGCATCAAGAGTCTGAATACAACTTCACTCCTCTCTTTAACAGGAAAGAGAGAGATACCACTGATATGGAAGAAAAAAGCACAAGGTATGAAATATGCAAGTCAAAGTCTGCAGACTGACTGCTCAACCTGTTCAAGCTGATTTGTTTTTATAGTTTCAATAATTTTCCTTAGTTTTCCTTCTCACTGCTGCAAGCATGTTTGCCTTCACCAAGTGTCTTTGCTTCCTTTCCCTAAGACTAGTGAAAATGCATCCTCGTTTCTTACCTTTCTTTCCCTTTCTGACACATCTTCCATCGACATTTTTATGTCAGGTTTAGTCTCCTTATTTTCACATATAATGTTGCTTCATCTTAAATTCCACTTTCCTAAACTATGGGTAGAAGCCCTAGCTGTAATCTGGAGGATCTGACGATTATTTCATCTTTAGTTTACATATTCTGCTCTTGATGATTACTCCTTCTCCCTAACTGTTCTCTCACCTCAAAAAAACCAAAGTTTTTTCTTTCTCTCTTTCTTTTTCCCCACCATCTCCTGTTCTCTTTTACTATATTGTTTTCTGTTCCAAGACTATACCAGTGTTTTGTACTTAAGCTTCAGAGCTGTTTCAAGATAACTCCTACTTTATATTTCTGAAGTGCCATGTAACTTTACAGCCATATCAGTTATTTTTAGTGCTAAAACCAATGATTAGGATGCTCCATTTTACAAGGCTATAAACTGGTTTCCACTTAAAATGGAAATGAGTAAAATCTTCAACATATATCAATAGAACTTGTTTGTAAAGTTTCATGCTCTAGTAACTTTCATCTTTATTAAGGCTGAAGAAGTCAGTCCCATGTGTCACATTTAGAGAAACACTGGCAGAAATGGCCCTGAAGACATAATAACCCACTAGCCCAAATAATTTGCACTTTAAATGTAAATGTTTATCTTTCAAACCCCTGAAGCTTCATCTTCCAAAAGCACACCTAGAGATTTATCATCTGTATTCAAACAGAGATAAATACTTTCCATAACTCAAAAAAAGATAAGAGAAAAACAGATAAGTAAAGGAGGGAAAGAACAGAAAGCCTGACAAACTGGTGAATCTGCTATGGCTAATCTATTTGTGGACTAACTGAACAACTGAAAGAGTTGACATAACTGTTGGTAAGCTCTAGAAAAGAGCATATGAAGAGCCCGAAGAAGATAGCACATCTTTTGCAGCTGCTGCTTGAGTTCTAGTTATATATTTTCATTGTTTTAATGAGAAAATAACTTTTACTAACTGATCACTTCAGACTTTTCAGCAGTATAGAGTTACAGTAGGAGCTCAGGCGAAGTTATTTTTATAAATCTTACATATTCTATATTTAAAATAGTGTATTTTATATAATCTGTAAAATGGTACATATTAGAAATGCAAAACAGAGTATCGTACATGCAGCTCAGAGTCAGCAAGAGGAGTAGAAAGATCATTGGGAGACACACATTTAAGCAAATTCATGAAAACTGCTATGCTTTGACAGTCAAGTATGTCTTCCTAAAACAAAGCTTACAAAGCTTTCATAATTTGGGAGCTATGAAAGAACAGTTCATTTTAAATAAACTAGAGGAGATAAAGCTTATTATATAAAAACTACCTAATCTTTTTTTTAACAGTAGAATGACCAAAACGGACTGTGTATAGCTTACAAATGTAGTCTCAATTGAAAGTTAACCCTTCCCTCAAATTCAGACTAGATTTGCAGTGACACATGAAGAGAAACACATCAAGACAACTCAAGAGAAGTATTGGTTTACTACATTTCCACTTCACATTCAGTAAGAAACATGATTTAATCATACTTATCTCTTGTTCAAGAAGAGAGCAATTGATTTTGGGATCAAACTCTGCTTTCGATACGTATGAGATATACAGTTGCAATATACTCTATTGCAAAGCACAGAATGAACTCACATAGCTGAAAATCTACCAATTGATACTGGGATGCAATAGTCAAAGCGTCCTCCTTATGAAAGGTGGTTAAAAGTGTTGTCTCCTGATGGATCAGATGAAGCCTGGAATTGTTTCTTAAACACTGTGTTCCTACTAAACCTCTACAAGTCACCTCAAGGAGTAGTTATTTCACCTATGCCTACAGTGCAGATATCCAAATTATTCTAGCCTTCTTCATGAAGCTGCTACCCTAAGTCCTTGACTGAAGAAGAAAATCTAAGTTGTACCAATATTAAAGCCTGTGGGGCTGCAATTGTAACACAGAGAAATTCTTCCCACTGTAAGCAGACCTATTCCAACAGGAAAAAACACAAGTCAGATGATAAGCAAGGAAGTTACGGAAGACAGGAAATCACTGCACTTTTGAATGTTCAAAATTCAGACTGCTTTGGCTTTTTCAATCTAGAACCATGACAGTTATTTTCTGCAAGACTACCTGAATTTACAAGCTCCTCCAGACTTCAAAGCAGTAACAAGCAAAGTGAAGGGTGATGTCTTCTAGCCCACATACTCATTAAGACCTGCATTCAAGGAAAAACAGATATTAGTCATCCAACTATTCTTACCTAGTGCATCTGCCTTCCTAGCCATGGCATCTGTCCACATTCTTCTTCTGTCTCCTTCTTTCAGGAAATCCATAAAAGATTTTGAAAAACAAATTGCATGAGGAGAGATTGAAAAGATGAGTTAGTTGAAAAGCTACAGTCTTGCACAGCTTTGAATACTTAAAAAAATTAACAACTCAAAGGAACAGGCAAAAAATGTATGAATATCTATACACACATACATATATATGTATGTATGAAACTATATATGTAGTTTTTAAGTGAAAAACCTTTGTTCAATTACATTATGAAGTTCTCCTACATACATATTATTAAGTTTAACGGAAAATTAATGAAATTTTCAATAAAAGATGAACTGGTGCAAAG
This sequence comes from Burhinus oedicnemus, assembly GCA_008921705.1. Classification (NCBI taxonomy): domain Eukaryota; kingdom Metazoa; phylum Chordata; class Aves; order Charadriiformes; family Burhinidae; genus Burhinus; species Burhinus oedicnemus. The sequence goes on along the minus strand of VFFE01007243.1, from coordinate 1,968,688 downwards.
ACATTATGAGTTTGATTTAGAATGTGAAACTTCCTATTCTCTCATCTGCACAATTTTCCTACTTAATTTACATAACAAATGAATTCCACTCACGGATTAAAAGATTTCAGGCTTTCTGTTCTTATTGTATTTGATCATGAAGAATTATCGGGTACACTGACATTTTGGAGAAAAATCAGATTTTGTACTTTTCATAGACTATTTCCTTTCATAATATTTTAAAACAAGAGATATTAACAAAATAACTATATATGCTTGCAATGAATCACGGTATGGAATTCAGAGTCTAGGACACAATCTTAAAAAAGAAAAAAAGAGAAAGTTAACTATATACTTCTGTTAGCATGACATCCACAGTTTGCTCTAACTTAAAATATGAAGGCGGGTGCTATTCCCACAGAGTTGAAGTCTCAGTATGCAAAATGCACAAAGATACCATAACTAAGCATAAAAGTAGCTGCACTAATACCCAGAGTAGCATCTGTCTGTTCCAGACTGTTCTTGAGTATGCAAAGGAATCAAATCCAAAGCACAGTTCAAATGCAGCCTTAGACCACACATGGACTGCCTAAAGAGAGGTTAATTCAGTGCAGCTATCCTTGCAAGCAGAGTATATCACAAATAAAGGAAACTGTCTGCAAAATACCTATAAGCAAGTAAGAGTAAGCAAGGCAGGCATAACTCAACACCCCCTTTGCCTTAATACTTATTGTTTGGAATACTGGGGAAAGTGCCATTATGTCTAGTCATTTCATATTTATGACAAAAAGATGCATTGTAAGGAAAGAATGATAAAATAGCCCCCAAGCTGTCATGCATCTATAGAAAAATGAATTATGACACTTTTTGTCATGTTTCTGTGTTTTTAAAGAGTTCCAGAAGGACCTGTTTCTACCAGACAACAGGTACGCATAAGAGTTGAAGCCATAGAACAATTGAAAGGACAGGCTTCAAACAAAGAAAGTAGTCTTGCTCTACTTAAACAAAGCAAGTGGTGGAAAGGAAATATAACGTACCGTAGGCTAAACTGATATTCTGGTACACAGTAGCAAGATACAAATGTAATAGCAGATTTCTGGAATTTGAGCAATTTGACAGCAACAGTTAGATTTCTAAAGTGAGATGAACTAATAACTATAGAGCTAGCCTCTGTACTAAAATTTAAAAGAATGCTCTGCTTCAGACATTAGAGTTTGTAAGACTGGTTTATTCCTCTGCCCTGCTAAAGGCTTGGTCATTTTGTTTGCTGTACCCGAATAAAAAAAGCACACAGAAAAGCAGATGGTATGGATTGGTCTGATAGAAGTGTGTGTTCCATATATCAGGTGAATAACTCCTTTCTCATAATCAATATTAGGTGCCTTCCAGGCATGAATACATTGAAGAAAAGTGACCAGTGTTTCATGGTACATCACTGATACAGTGAAACTAGAATTTATTTTTCCAGAAACAAGCTCAGGAAGACTTGTAATCAGAAGCAGCAAGTCAATGCAAGCCTGTGGAAAAAACCTTACCAGAATGGATAATTTCAGGAAGTGAACAAGGACAGATTATCAAGAGGGTTTTTTGTTTGTTTTTAAACATATATTTTTAGAGCCCAAGTCATCTGAAATATCAATCAAAGAGGACAAGTGACTGTTTCAGACATAAAGGCAGCCCTGTGGCTTCATTTTGAGTTAGCAGCAGCTTCTACAATCAGCTGGAGGAAGTGAGAGACACCTTTTCCGCCAGACTGGGAACTGCCAAATGTTATCAACAGCAGGTAGCTGCAGATAGGAAAATGTGTCACATGTAAGAGAAGATCTGTTATTCTTGAGAAACTCCTAGTAATTCCCAGAAACTCATTATAATGCTCTTCTTAGAAAGCCAGTGAGTCCCAGACAATCATTCAGCTAAACCCAAAAAAGTATCTGGGATAGAAGTTCCCAGTAGAGCCTGAAGCCTGATCCCAGATCTAACTGGGTATGCCTGAGATGTCATCTTTCTTGCAGGATCACTCTAAATTAAGCACAGTCCCAAACAAGCTTGCAAGTCTCCTCACTTGGGATTATTTCACGTTATTCTACAAGAGAAGTTTAACACACTACTTATTCAGGCCTCTCTGTATTGTTTTGTTGTCAACCACAGCCTGATCATGAGCCTTGAAGAGGTTTCATGAGCCATCATTAGTTCTCTAGCATGACAGCATAGCCCTCCTGTCATTGCCTGGAGTTGTCAGATACATTAAATATTAAGCACCTTTATCAGGCTTGCATTTTCAACAAGAAAAAAACACCATCATGTTCAGAAAAATAATTTATTAAAACTCTTCCTCACAGCAGGGAGTCAAACAAAAGCACTAAAGAAAGCTCTTAATGAGTTATATTGGGACACACGTTTCC
>VFFE01007243.1:1921215-1959317 GCA_008921705.1 Burhinus oedicnemus | reverse complement strand
GGGCGGGGCAGGGCGGGACAGGACAGGGCAGGGCAGGCAGTATGATTTCATGTATCAGCAACCTCAGTTAATTATCATTTGAGCAGTTTTCCTGATTGCCCCATATGGAGCAGAGGGAGGGAGGGAGGGAGGGAGGGAGATCAGCAATTGCAGAAACCTTTCTCTGGGTAAAGGGAGTGAATTCCTATTGCAAGCAAGTTTCCCTCTAGTTGTTGCTACTAGCTAGTGATGTCTAATTATATTGCTTTTTCTGGGACAGGTTTTTGTGACTATCCATTGTGGTGAGGTGCTTTATCATTATGAAGTTTGGGGGTGTTCCATGCTGTAATAGGGACTAACTGTTTCCTAGTTGAGGCCTTTCTTAGTCATGTTAGGTGTTATAAGGCAAGCTGTATTTCCTAAGGAAATAACAAGATGAAAACTCCTTTAATATCCCCCTTCTATAGCGCTATCCTATGTATATCACACAGTAAGACTGTTAGTTGAGGAATTTAAAAGAAGGAAAAGGAAAAAACACCAAAAACATTTTATTAGGAAGTGACTTTATGTCCCAATTTAGTATTACACATCAATATGCCTTTTCATGGTAAAGTTAAATATACATAGGAGAAATGGTTTTGGGATTAGCACTCTGTCATAAGCAACAGATAAGAGTAAGATTATAAGAGTAGTTCCTATTTCTATGTTTTCTTCAGTTATTAATCAATAGTTACATTTATAGGGAATTTCTGGGGTTTAGCTATTTCAGGACTGCTGTTTATCAAAAAAGATATGCAGAGCTATTCCACAGGATATGATTCTATTAATATTTCACTTTAAATTTAACCGAAAAGTTCTTGTCCCCAGCTTGAGATAGTGTAAATAGCACTTTTAATGTTTTAGAGCAGCTGTAAACCTATACTTGCCATTTTACTTCTGATGCAACTGTTTCTTCTGGATGGGCAACCTAACAAGAACTTATTGTAGCTTTACATTTAATTCATGAGGAAATCATACATTTTTTTTACCTGAACAGCTTTCAGTACCCAAGCCTACCCTCAGGTTTTTTCAGGAATACATAAATATTCCTATAATCCATAAAAAAATTTAGATGTTTCTTCCAGAAATCCTCTAGGTCATGGGTTATAAGTAACTTTTAATTTTATATTTGAAAACTAAGGAAATGTAAGAAATGTTTAAAATATGGAGTCAAATTCATCCAGCTTTCCAAGTATCTCAGACCTCAAAAGAATTTGTGATCTAGACACCTGAGTGCTGAAGTGATTTTTGAAAAATGAGTCTAGATTAATGAAAAAAATAATTAAAAGCTGTCACAGATCTCTTTTTAAAATATTATTCTACTTGACTTCCATCATCTCATGTACTATTATCTCAAGAAACAGTACGCAACTTCCAGAAGCCTTTTTCTTTATGTTTTTTATAAGCTTTTTAACTATTAACTGCCACTTCAAGCTTATGCATGTGTTTGAATATCCCTGTATAAGAATAGGATATAGTTTCCATTTTTCAGGACTACTGCGGAAAATAGAGGAAGCTGATCTATTGCATCTAATGATTTGTCAAATGGCAGTATGGTTATTTGGAAAAAAGGCAGGTTTTATTCCACTCTTAAAGTAAGAGATGACTGCTACCAGAATAGGCCTGACGTGTTTCTTTTGGTACTTCAATAAAAGTTAATTATCAATAATTTAGAAATGTAAGATGAATTGTTTAGGATAATGCACTCCTGGGCTTTTTTGAGTGATGACTCCAAAAAACTTGCACTGTGGTTTGGATTGTGTAACTTTTTTGTTGGTTTGTCTTCAGAAAAGTATAGGAAGTATTTCTAATAATGTATAGAAATCTGAAGTGAAAAGAATAACATTTTTGCTTTTAAGAGTGTCACTGAAAAATCATGCCGAAGACTGAATGGCATGTAAAAAGGGGCTGTTTAATAATTAGTATGTATTAGTACCACAGTTACCTCCTATTTCTTGGAGTGCTACTCAGTAGAGTAACCTGGTTTTTGTTGTAAAATAGTTGATGAATAGAAACTTCTTAAATAACCTTTTATAAATCTATATTCAAAATTGCTGAGTGCTTAATGAGAGGGGGAGAGGAAAGATAGTTTTGGTCTCCACAAGACTGTCCCAAATTATGTTATATGCAACTTAAATTGATTTCTAAAAGCATCATTAAGTTGGGCTATGGACTTAAGCTGTTTCACAGACGATTGTGTACTTACTCTGTACTCCATGCCAGCTGGAAGCTGTGTGGCTTCTGCTAGTTTTGACTGAGGCCAAGTTAATAAGCCCTGCTCAGTAGCAGAATATATTAGATAGGCTATGGCACCACAGTAATGAGGCCATATGCTCTTGAGGAGCACAAGGCATGGGCAGAGGCAGGTAGTATCTACTAGAGCATAGGCAAGGCAGGCTTGAGTCTGCCTGCTAAATATCATAGTGATGTGAAAGCTGAATGGCAAACCAGCGGAATGTCTATGTAGCAGAGTACAGCTCTATCTCTTTATGTCCAGTTCTGGAGGAGAAAGGATGGCAGGAGTTTAATCTCATGTGTTTGCAGATCAAGTTGGATGGTGCCAGGGGTTCCCTGCTGGTTATTTGTCACTTGGTTAGATCTTGCTTACCTGATGGCAGTGAATGTGGTGCTTAGGGACATGGCTTAGTGGTGGACTTGGCAGCGTTAGGTTAACAGTTGAACTCAATGACCTTAAAGGTCTTTTCCAACCTAAATGATTCTATGAATGCATGCTTGCTTATGGAACAAATTGGGATGGAATTATGGTTAAAGATGTAAACTGGTCTGCATGTTGGAAATCCCAAATGCTGCCTCTGTGCTTTTTCCAGTAGTGAAGGGAAACTTAGTCTCCTGTACTAGAATGGAGGTTTTGTTGTTCTTACTCAACTGTACTCCTGACAGCATGACGTATGCCTATTGTCTTGCATGGAGTTATTTATTTAATTTCCCTCCACACTATAGCCTGAAACGATGGTAAAGAGAGATATCCTTAGAAGAGAGTGTGCATGTTTGTGTGAAGGACACCTCATGAAGAGGAGGGTGCTCCAGCCTCTTCTCCTCAGCCAAATGACATAGCTGAGCAACAGCCAAGCCACTTCTAAGTCACACTCAGTGCAATTAGGGCAAATGCCTAAGACAGTGATAGCACAGGTAGTGGAGAAAGGTAGGAGGACAGCTTTGTGCCTATCAAACTTCTGTAGGTGCAGAAGCAGCAAAAGTAGTAATCAGGCAGGTAGTCCAGCTGACAGAGGTGGGCAGCTGCCCAACAGTCTGGTGACTGTTCCCTAAATATCTCCATCCCAGGATGTTGGTAGCCTGGAAGCTTACAGCCAAGCTGACAAAGGGTGGTGACAGGCTGTTGAAGAGGTGTAGGGATTGCCCTGATCATCAAAAAGCATTGCTAAGATTCTGATTTTTCTACAGTAATTTCATTATGCTTACTGGTACACTGCTCCTAAATAGGTTTTCTTTTTTGGAAAGTACATACATAATTGCTAGAACACGCATTTCATAGACTTCAGAAGGATGTGGAGGTGGATCATTTTGAAGAACGAGTTGACCCAGCACAAGCAGTACTTGTTTTTCAAGCAGCTATAATAAAATAAAAACAGAGTTAGATTTCCCTTTAATCCCTGAAAAGTATGAAATGGATCAGCAAACTTCTAGTGATGATCAAGCCCCAGACCTTGCAGACTGAGGTGCAAAAAAATCTATCCTCTGGCTCTATGATGTCAGAAACTTTTACTCTGTTATTGTCTGTCTACTGTATTACAACAATAAAACAATAAGAAAGGATATGCAACTGAGAACTAGGTTGTTTTTCTAAATGTAGTCTAGAAATATTTAAATTTAAAAGCACAGCAATTATTTCTGTGTAACACAGATGCATATTCTATTAAACTCAACCACATCAAGAGGAAGTTGCTTACATTTGAAGGATTTTTTTATTTTAAATTTTATACAATACTGTTCACCAGCTCCAAGCTAGCTGGTTAAGTCTATCAGCTCCTTACCCTTCAGGGTCTAATTTCTTGTATTCCCTAAATCCATAGAAATCTAGGAGCATAAAGGATGAATGGTTGGTTAGGATTGGGCCCTGAGATGTTTTTGACTTTCTGTCCAGTGAAACACTGCTGAAACTTTTAGGTATTTCAGAGATTTTGAGTGATAATGTTTTATACGTGTTTGTGTTATAATTTGCTAGTTGGAAATAATGCCTCTTAAGAGGTGATACATTGTTTCTTTTTTCCATCAAAGACGACATTACTTAGGGAAGCAGTAACTGTCTTGTATTATGTCTGCACAGTATACTCTGCAAGCCTCAGATTTGATAAATTCTGACCTATAAGCCATATGGATAGGTTTTATTAGTTCTGGATTGATCCTGTGCATCGCATTAGATTCTATGAGCAAGGATCTCTGTGAAGAAATGGCCCTGTTCCTAAATAAGTTAAATTAGGAGCTACAGCTGTTATATAAACGATGATGGATCTAAACTAGGAAAGTTCAGAAGTGGTAGGCAGCAGAAAAGAAGAAATCAGGAGTTAACTTGGGAATATAAAGTCATTGGGTCTACTTGTGTGGCACAGTGACTGTTCAGTGTTTGGTGGGGATGGGGAGGGCGCACTAGGTGTGGGTTTTTATGACACTCTTAAATGCAAGTTTGATGTTTAGCTAGCAGAATTGAAAGTAATAGCCTTCTAAATGCAAACCAAGTGAATACAAGGGTCTCTACAGGGAGTTTAGAGGAGAAGTAGGAAAGGAAGATATGACTTGACCTCATTGTTTGAGCTTAACAATAGCAACGTCCTTCACTATCATTGCACAGCAAAGCATACAAATCATACACCTAAACAGCTTCTGGTTTTAATGTTAACTTCACATTGACTTTGGGAGCAGCAGTTCACACTGACTTTGGGAGCACCTTGTATTATGTATTCTTCAGCATACATCTCTGCAAAGTGAATTATGGTATGTTCTCACAGGCAACACCAATGTCCCATTCTTGCATAGTAAATTATATCAGTCAGCACATATGACCCCTGTGTTTTGAGACTAATGCCTTCGAACTAAAGACTGCAATCTGCATTATTAAGTAATCAAAGCAATAAGTTAAACTGCAGCGTTTTGATGCCTTATCTCATTCAGAGGCAACATATTCAAAAGAATGAATCACCAACACTTAGCTGTTGCTTTCTATTACACTTTTTTAAAGTAACAACCTGATTAAACACTAGTACAAAGGCCACCAAACTCAACATAATACCACAGTTCATAAGGTTCACAGTAAAGGGCTTTCATTTGCAGATGACATCTTTAGTTCTGAAAATTATGCCAAAGGGTACTTAAATATAGATGTTTATTTTGCCTTTCACTGAGTGTAACACATTATTTTATCAGAAAATGCATTGAAATTATAGTAAAATTAATAGCCAGGAAAAATTCCAGCCTCTCTTAAAGACCAGCTAAATGAATAATCTATCTTCCCTATTTGAGTTATTCACAAGCCCTGAAAAGTGCAGAGGTCAAAAATACTAAACAATGCAAATTCCTTAAGATACATACTCGCATTAAGAAATACACAATGAAAAATGAGATAGTATAAGCCCTTTCTATTTTCAAATGAGGAACTGTCAGTTTAGGAATATCAGCCTGTAGGAGGGGGGGTGGTTGTTGTTTTGGGGGAGACTTTTAGACTAGAACAATCAAGACTTTATACAAACCTTTTTTTAGCTATATTCATGTCTATTCACTGTAAAGTTGAAGTCTAGGGTATCAATACCCTAGACATGAAAAGCTCTTAGCCCATTAGCAGTCATCTTAGTATTTTAAATTACTCAATATAGTAGTCATTCAGAACTCTGACATGACTAACAACCTTAAAAAATTGTTTTGGTAATTGAATACTTGTTCACCAGACCAGTCTCAAACTCTTTTCAAACACAGAGAGGAAAAAAGAGGTCCTTGATACCGCAAACACTTTTTACCTATCTGTATCACCATCCTTCAAACCAGTGCACAAAGTCAACTATTGAAGCAGCACATACAATTTTTAGGGGTATGACATTGTATTTGCATAACTAACTAAAAATTTAATAAAACATTGCTTTTGCTCTATCTTTGTCTCATCCATTAAACACAAATATTCTTTCTTTCCTCATCTTAGACTGTTCCCATAGCAGTTTGCATCTTTCTTGCTTTTCACTGATTGGTTAAACTGTTTAAAAGGAAATATAACAAATAGAGAAACATCATACAGTATCTTCTGTAGGATACTTTGCCAAAATAAATATGATGTCCCACCCTCTAGTACTCTCTATACTAAAATGCAATTAAGTAAGACACTATACATAAGTCACAACATGTCCAAGATTTTGTAGTCCTGGTATCCAACTTACCAAAAACGTAGAATAGATTCATATGGACTAGAGAAAGAAAATACAGGCATGACTTTTTTGCATAGCACATCGTAAGTACCCCTACACATGCTTAAATCCTGAACGCTTAGAATTTCAAAGGAATTTTTCTTTGCAAAAACAACCTTTCCACCTCTCCACCCACCGCCTCCAAAAAAAAAAAACCACAAAGACTAAGTCTCTGAAAGACTGCGACAAAATATATTTATTCTTTATCAAATAGAGACACAAACCTCAAACTTTAATTTCCTCAGGGAAACAAACAGATTTCCTAAGGGATTTAGGACCCTGTTTTCCAGTCAAATTTTTGTATCCAAAATTACAGAGAAAATTAAGATGATTGGCAGTGTTTGCAAAGAGAACAAAAGATGTTTCAGACTCTGAATGTCAGCTCTCTGTAACCTACATCTATCAAGGTCTGTCCAAATTCATTTGCTGGAGAAGACATAAGCGAGGAATCTGTTTTGGCTTTCTCAGCTCCTAACTACAGATCTACCTCAAACTGCTGTCTTATAATGCTGCTTTCAAAATGATTAAAATTGAACATATGACAATTGCAAATATGACAAGTTAAATGAATCATAAGATATGAGATGGCAAATTTGCCTTCCTTATTTCCCAATTCAACCAATTATTTTAACAAAGTAAATTCAGACCTCAGCATTTCAAACCCCATCCTGAACAGAAAAGTACCACTGATTAAAGGAAACACAAAACACAAACACAAGTGATCCTTGGCTTTAGAGTACTTTAGTCCATTAGAACTATAAAGGTTTTCAACTTACTGAACTTCAACTTTTTGGAAGTCATATGAAGAGAGAGTTTCAATCTCAGCAAGAAGGTTTAAGCTGCTCATAAAAAAGTCAATGTAATACTGTTTGTAGATTCCTTCTTTTGTATTTGTTCCTTCAGAGAAAGATATTTTGGTAAAATTTCTCAATCTATATTTTAATGAGAGAGCTAAGACCTTATTTCCAAAACACAGATGGTTAGAATAGGGTAAGCACTCAGAAACAAGTAGCTGCAGGTAGGTCAATCCTTATAGGTAAAGGCTATCTACCAGTATCTCTTCAGCTGGAAAAATCAATTATAACTGTGAACAAGTACTTTGGAACAGAGTTTTATTTTAGTTTTCAAATCAAGCTCATACTAACTAAAAAAAAAAAAAAAAAAAAAAACAACAAACCCAAACCCACCACTTGTTTTATCTACTATCTAAAAAGTGGCAGAAGTTTTTCATAGTATGTTTCTGAGTGCAATGATACACATTAATAGTATGGCCATAGCGCAAGGCTGCTCAGATAAAAGTAGCATATGAGATGAACCTCTGACATATGCTTAGATAGTGTTCCAGTTCAACATACACAGAAGTATTCTTTCTCGTTAGAAAGAACATTTTGTGTTTTGAGAATTCTAGGCTTACACTGGAAGAGTACAAGCCAGCTATTCTTTCACATTTGTCTTTCAATGCATAACCCAAAAAGAAAAATGCTGAATAGATTAAGTACTTGGTACATGACATGAGTAAATGTGTGGAAGACAAAAAGACTCAGATCCAGGCTGTCATCCCTATATCAAATTTTTCCACAAACATCTTCGAGGACTCTTCAGAATGTCATGAAAACAGAGCAGTCCCAGAAAGGTGCCATTTGGTACTCCAGAGCGTTCTCTTATTTGCAAAGAAATATCACAGGAACAGCCTGTTCTCATAGTGGGATGGGAACTAAACCTTTCCATAACATTTTCAGTGCCAAGCAGCCCGTCCCCCATCTGTCTGCCAGCAGGAAAGAGAGAAAACAAATGAAAAATGGAAAGGAGAAGCAACCAGAATTTAGGCATAGGAACGAAACATCTGCTAAAAGGACAAAAATGAGGTGAAGAGTATCAGACAAAGAATCATAAAGCAGGTAGCAGAACAAAACCATGGTAGAAAATTTGCCAAAAAAAGTGAGGGGGGGGGCATAGAAATAAAGGAAATTTTCAGGAAGAAAGGAAGGGAAACATAATGCCAGATGTACTGTAGGTATTTACCTGTATTAATAGCGAGAGATTTGATGAACAGAATGACTGGATAACAGTGTGTTTTGATTGTTCTAATATTTGGGGAGTTTAATTTGTTTTGATCTTATTTTCTCAGCTTTTGAAATCCATGCCATAAAAAAACAAATTAAAGATCATTGTATGAAAGCTATTTTCTACATTTGAACAGGCATTGTGGTGGTGGGGGAAGAATCACCCACTTAAATGCAAACTTTCTGAGTTTTCTGATTATTCCAACATAAATGGATGAGCATTCCTGTGTGCCTGGATGAGAAGTGTGGGTAAAATAAGAAAGCAAGCAAAAGAGCAGAGAAAAAAATTAAGTATAAGATCTTTAATCTTATTGTAGAAACATACAAGTAGCTGCCACGTATGAGACGACCCAGCAAGACAGTTTAATGATAATATTGGTATGATGGACTCTCAGCTCTGAACTCTTCAGAATTAGGAACTGGGCTTTTTAGAATTGTGAAATTGCCTTTAAAATAATTAGACATTAAAAATGTAAAGAACACTTGATTATTTTTTTTTTGAGATAGCAAGACAGCTACACTTTGAGCTTCTAAATGTCATTCTTTTGAGTATTTTCTCTAATTTTTCACTTTCTTTTTTTTTAATGTAACAAACTTAAGGCTTTGCTTCTATATACAAAGTCAGTAGATAGTACTTCCCCAAAAATCTTATCTGTAGTAAGGTGTGCAACACCATTCTAGGAGATGGTAAACCTGGTGAGAGAGCTCTATAATACACAAAATTGGAAAGCAGAAGAAGAGCAAGGAAGCTACTGGAGCCATTGTACCTCTGAAGACTTGTGTTGTCTTCCCTCAGAACACTCTAAGTGTGACTGAAAGGATGACGTCTCACAGCAGTTTACTGTTGCAGGTTACAGAAATATGTGCTATGCTGTTCCTTGCCTAGAGATTCAGAGGAAAAATAGGGAGTTGTAGTTTTTTACCAGGTATTATCCTCAACACTCATGATATTCTCATCTGTCATCCAAAAGACAAGGCAACTCCCACGTGCACTAGGTGTCTGAAGATTTAAACCGTTACTCATTTCTCATGTCAGTGAGAAAAATTACCAGAACACCTGTCTGGACACACATGATTCAAGTGTAAATTCATTTGAATTTACTTTCTTCCATGTCACTGACCTGTATTCTGTTGCTCTTCAGTGATGCTGTATATGCAGTCGATCAGCTATGCCATGAGGAACACAGGATTTCTACTTTCAATCCTGACAGCTTTGCTGGCAGTTAAAGCATGTCTTTTTGACTTTCTATCTTAGTTTTACTACAAACAAGATAGCACAATAATTCATGGTTACTTCATGCATGCTGTCATGAGGTTGACTAGCATAACACTTTCCCAAGGCACTGCAAAGGAAAAGCACCATTCAGCTGTTGTAGGCTTTCTATAACTGATACTGACACACAAATGTAGCAGGTAACAGTCATGAAATTAGATTATCATGAAGTATATTCCTACTAATACTCTTTATTCTGGGCAACTAATTTGCTGAATCTGTAAGTCTCATTCCGGGAAAATGCTTATCTTAGTTACTACAGCATTTTTTTGTTTGTTTATATATTACCAAAATTCTAAACTCTTAATAAAAGTCTAAGATACAATGAAAATAAACCATTCCAACAGGCAGTATGGTCTTCGGGAGTATACTACACCAGCAGACATTTTCCTCCCACAAACACAAAGAAAGAAAATAAGACCAAATGGAAGGCTGTGTGGGTGGCAGAGCATTTCTAAAAATATGCACAATAGTTGCACTTAAAATTACTTTTAGGATTAGAACTTTGGACCATACTAAGAACGGACCAAAAACTTGCATAATACACATTAGATATACATTTAAAACTAGCTTATGTGTTTTCAATAGCTGAATCACTAAGAATCCACTATTCACCAGTTAGGATATATTATTTAAAGATTTACTACTAGTTGTAATCCATTTAAAAAGAAAGCATTATGTACCAAACATAAGCCAAAAAAGAATGGCAGTGGCAATATAATTATGTTAAAATGACTCATTATTTATGAACAAAACAGTTCTGTCCATCATATTTCAATGTGACTTTCCCTTGCCCTTGTCTCATCCTACACGGATCATGTCTTCTATGGCAACAAGGTAGACTAGGCACACCACAGAGTCACTAAGACATTGGTTTTCTAAATATTTTATTGTTTATTTCTTTATATTGTAATATGAACTGTACTGGCTTATTCAATTAAAAAAATTAAATTGCCCTGGTTTGAACAGGGCAGCTCCTAGTACTTCTTTGCAAGTTATCACAGCTGCTCATTTTAATATTAAAGTAATCCCAAGGTGTGGTCAATCTTGAACGAGCATAAATGTATCAAATGTTTAGAAAACGGGAAGAAAAAAAATTAGATACAGATTTCCTTCTACGCCTTGATCTTTCATATTTTGTTGTCTCATATAAATTATTATAGCTCTCAGTGATGCTGTCCTGGTCAGAGGACATCAGAGATAATTCACAGAAGAAAATATACTTGCCTCAAAATACAGCAAGAGCATTTCACAAAAGATTTCTATATATGTACAGCCTTTGATATTTATTAGTCGCATTGCATGTTTAGAATTCACATCAAGGTATTGGAAAACCCTTGAGACAAATACATAATTCATATTTTGTATGTATTATACTCATTGTATGTATTATGTTCATTTTTATTTATTTCTGTTCATTAAATATTTGCAAATATCATAACATTCTCAAGTTCATTACGTATTCTAATTTTTTATCTCATTAATTTCTTCAGAGCTGACCTCTAAAATGGTGATATTATTGTCATTAATTATTCACCTTAACTTGTGTTATACTCGTTATTTTACGGATTGGTAAATTATATAGGATTGTGGGACTTTTTGAAACACACGTCTGAATATTTGTCCCATTTTTTTAAGTGATGTCTTCGTTCAAGACTTCTGTAACTAGTAAATAATATGCAATTTGCAAGAACAATACCTGAAATATTAATTTATTTCAAACTGATTTTTTTGTTTCTCATTGCTGAAACAAGTACACTGCACAAGTTCATGAAAAATTAACACAACAGTCTTTTAACCAGGTTTAATTGACTTGAATTTGAAACCAAATTTAATATTTGCAAAGTGCTTTTTACATTGTTCATTTAGTTCTAGCGAAGTGGCTTTAAGGTCACTGTGTACAGCAAAGCATAAAATTATTTTAATATGCACTTAAGTTCTCTATATACACTTATAATTTCCTTGAAACAGAATCACAAACTGGTATAAATCAAACAGCATAGCAAAGCACTACCCATTATTATTATTTCAACATTAGAAGCAAGAATGAATAGTAATTATGTTCCTGTCCTTCATACAAAACTTTCAGACATACATCTTCTCCCTCATTCCAATTTTGGGAAAATTAAATTTAAAATTAAATTAATTTAAATTTAAAATTTTACTTTCTACTGTTTACAAATAGTTTTCCACTTGGGACTTAGTTTCCACTTCCAACATCATCAATACTCTGTTCACAATTGTTGGTTGTAGAAGAATGTAAGCATTCAGTACTTGTTGGACACTATAGTAAAAAAGTACTGTACATTCATTCTAAAAGATTTGGTGAGAAAGGCTGCAGGTGGTAAATTATCCCTGTAAGATATCATCTTGATAACAGGTGCTAAAGCAATGCCTTTCATTCTACTTTGTACTGCTGATTGAGTTTGTGGTGATGATCTGACATCACCATGCAAGGTAAGTGATAATGTTTCAATGCTTGTTCAATTTTGAACCCAATTTACATCAATATCTTAGAGCATTACTAGAATCTAGGGTTACTTCAACCTGTCATGCCTATTGTGTCACAATACAGACTGTCAATATAGCCAAAATTTAGTGGGTTGCATAGTTAGCTTTAAGATGCTTTTGACAATGAAGAATCCCTTTCTAAAAGGGAGAGGTCGTCTTTCTTAAGGTGCAGAACAGGTCAGAATATTCAATTCCAATCTAAGGAAACTGTTTCAAGTACAACCATATGCCTTTAGCAGCTTTACTGTATTTTGGTTCTCTTCCATTTACCCCATGCTTAATGACCAAAGTTTAGTGTTTTAGAACAACATAATGAGCTGTTGTGTCAGACAACTGCTGTTGAGTACTTATGCTTTGGCACCATGACCGATTTAGCTACTGGGCATGACATTCAACCATGCATCATATCCATAGTCAGTTAAAGCATATGCAAATACTGAGCATTTTATCAGCTCATGCATAACCTTGCCTTAAGCATGGAAAATGTTCACTGGTTTAATACAGAGCAAAAGAAATTGTTAGCATGTTAAACAATAATCTAGCCTTTCAGCCTCCATCCCATCCCACACCTTCTCAGATTTGTGATTCTCCTATTCAATTTTTACTCTCTCACATTTTTAATATTTGTTTTCTAACTAGGTGTTTGCTTTTAATGCTTGCAATACGGGAAGCCATGGTTATTTGTCTGTAAGTATTGTTCACCTGTCATTATCACTATTTGGTATGCCACTTTCCATTAAGATGGTTCTACAGGTGATGAGAAAAATAATTAACAATAAAAGCACTGTCAGCATGACTGAATAGATATTCTAAGAAGAGATCAGCTGTACCTCTAGTAGATTACACTGTATGTAGAGGTTGCTATAGGAAAATCAAATTGCAGATGACTTGAAAGGAAGTCAAAAAGTGGACTACAAAGTGAAGTCAAATTTCAGACAATGTTATGGAAGACTTCTTTGGGAAAAAAATAAATCTATGTGTAAACCTGAGGATAAGACAAAACCTTCAGCCTTTACTCACAGAGCACCAGCAAAATCTTTTCTGTGGTTCCAAGCCAGCATAACAGAGCCTAGCTTACTTGCATTAGATTTACTGAGCTTTGGAGTATATGCTATAATAATAAAACTTGACTAATTATGAAGTAACCCTTAATTAATGAAAGGAATAGAAGACTTAATAGAGAGATACCATTTTATGAAAGCTGATGGAATTAGAATTGGGGTTTCAACCAAAATCTTCCCACTTTCCATTACAAAATATCTAAGAATTAATTTTCAGGCAAAGTTTGTAGACTTAATTTCTGAAATATATCTAGAATATATATAGGATCACAGTTTGAGCATCTCATGCCCCTGTTCTGTAGGGAGAAGGAGGAATAGGCTGGAATTTGAACTACCTCTGCCCTTGATTTTTGAGGTATTGCAATGCATTTTCTATTCATATAAGTATTAGAGATAATTGTGTGCTTGAACTCTAGTCTGATGGAAGAATGTGACCTGTAGGAAGGAAAATGAGATACATGAGATGAAGAATGAGGATTTGCAGCTGAGTCATGTAAATTAAGAAACAAATTTTGTAAAGAAAATCAAAATTATCTAATAGGCCACTTCTCAACTCTCCTAAGTAGGAATACTAAATATAGTCAAGCCAGACTCTTCTAACTAAGAGAACGTTAGTCCAGGTAGAATCAATTACTTCTTTCACATTATCTGTTAGTTTATAAGATCCTTACTGCTGATCACTTCCCTATTATTTGTTTATAGAGCAACTAAAAATTAAGAAAACAAACCCTAACACATAATTATTTCCTATCATAAAACTAACAAAAATCAGTATTTTTTCACATAAATATATCTATATAAATATATACCTATATATGGGGGGGAGGGAGAGGAAAGAAGGGGGAACAGATATTTTCAATATTTTGAAATTCAGGGAAGATATTTTTGTAATGAGTTAACTCAAAAGTAGACTATACAATATTAAACAAAATGAAGATTATAGAATATATTTATCTGTGGTATAACTTCATAGAAGATAACAGACCTATTGGATACAGGATTTAAACTTAGTTCAGTCATAACTCCAGAAGTTCTGAAGATAAAATGTACTAAGATTTCCATATGATTTCAGTGATTCACAAAAAAAGCCCAGTTTTCTGCAGCATCAGTTCTCCAAAATGGTCATTGCAAGACTTTCTGTAGACGCTCATGGCTTAGATGCAGTACCACAGAGGACGATAAAGATGTACAAATTATAGTGCATAACTCTTCAGGTCTTTCTGGTAGCTCCATGAGCGTCTCAGCATTTACCGCACATTAAAAGAAAATTTGAGCGAGTATCTAAGGAATAAAGTTCTGTGACTGCACTTTTGTACATTACTTTGGCCTTATAACTTGTCTTTATAGCTATTTGTTCTTTAAAGATGTCATCACCACATTAGAGTAATTGACAATTTTAGCATTCCATGTTTAGAGGGGGAAAGGCACAATAAACACTGAAGAGTGTTGTAGCTCAGTCTTACCTTGCACACCAAAAATTCAAATGCGGTTTTCTACTTGGTCTCTCCAAAACAGCTTAATTGGACTTGTTTTTTTAACTGCACTTGTCCAAACACAGCCTGATCTAGCCTGTAATGATTGGCTGAACTCACACTGACACAGAGCGTACAGCTCTGAGATCTAGTATTGTAAACTAAAAGTTTTGCGGTGGAAGCCTATGCTATGGTGCAGACAAGCATCAGTAAAAATTTTATTAAGTTATCTCTGTGTACAGTGTTTGTTGAAAGGCATGAATATGTTCCTTCTCTCATAACCATCCTTCATTACTCGTGGTTTACTTGTCTTCTAGGCTTAGTTACTGGCTGCAAGCCATTTTCATCAATTTCCATACAAGCAACTGCAGGATTTTAGAAGACTCATTTTATGATCTTGCCCATTTTTAAAGAGTACTTTCAATGGATATGGCTAAAATGGCAGTATCCATATTGACAGAAATTTAGTTTAAAAAAAAAAGCTCACCTCAAATCTTAGCCAGCTTATTTATGACACTCAAACTGCCAAGAATTGCTGTGCAAAATCTGTCAGTTTTTAAATGCTAGTTACTCCATATTCAAAGCCTCTTCAAAGAATATTTCCTTGGGTTACATCACACGCAACACTCACACCTCCCCAAATCCTGCCTACACATTCAAATAATTCAGATAGCAGGGTGATGGAGCATCATCACATCTGAAGGGTTATTTAGGCTTTTATTTTGATTGGAGCTTTTTAAGGCAAAACAAGAACACAAAACTTGCCTTTTTCAAACTTAACTTCCCAAACATCTATATTCTCTCTTGAAGACTACTTCCACTAATAATGAGTGCTGTCTGCTAGGGGCCCTGTAGGTAGTGATTTCTGCAGGAAGTCTTGTTAATCAAAAATTTCACCGAAATAGCTTATCAATCTCACCCACCAAAACTCCATGCTGTGAACATTCATACAACATAACTTCAGCAAGTATCCCACTCTACCACTTCAACTCCATAGAGCAGTACTTGGCTCAAGATGAGCAGTTCTCTTTAGTTGAAGGGATTGGTTCAGGCAGGGAAGGATTATTCACCCTGAGTGAGAATGGCAGAATTCAGCCAGAGAATCCAGGGCAGCCTTTGAAATGTCAAGCCAACACATTATTTTAAAACAGCTGGGAAATGGGTATTTCCAGAAAAAACAAAAAAGGGGGGCTATAAAGCAGGAACAATGCTATCTTAATTTTAGAAGGGATGCTGTTTTTAAGTCATCTAATTGTGTTAAACTGCTAATAGGCTAATTTGAAGAGCCCAGCACATTCAAGAGGTTGGTATTTAATTAACAAAATCACGCTTCATGCAATGCCAGACAACGGGTCAATCCTTGAATGAGGAGCTCCCTAGAGGGTAAACATGATGATTAATTCTGCAGAAATTTCTCATTCATTCTTTTGCTGCTAAATATCATTGACTGGGAAGGACAGTATTGTTTCTTAGTCACTTCATTTGGCATAGCTTTCTCTCTTTTCTTATGCCAGCTTGTCTCTATCTGATCCCTGCATTCTCCCTCAGCTAGATTTTGACCTGTGTCTGGCTTTATGTATTTGAAATTACATTTATAAATGCAAATAGGGCTGGACTCTGATAGTGTTATTCACATAGACTTCCGCCTTGGTAACAGTTGTTTCACTGATGCCAAGTTATCATCCCTCTAGAAGCTCGAAATCTATGTCAGGAAAATGGCTGCATCTGGCTTTGAAGGATTTTACATGCCACTAATAATGCTGGGCAAACTTCAAAGGATTCATATAAATGCTTCAAAGTTCAGTTACTATCTCAGTCAGCCCAAATGTCTTAGTTTTAGGAGAAGACCTTGTAAGAGCTGATTACCTCAGTTCAATTTTATTTCAAAGGATTGCTCAAAATGAAAAAAGGTAGCAGAATCCAGCCCCCATTTGGACAGCATGCATGCACAAACCTTATGCAGTGAGAAGCTGTGGGAAATATTGATGAACAGGGACAAGAGATTATTTGAACAAAAGGCATTTTAACAAGCAAAGAAAGACTACTTGGTGAACATATTCAAGACCTGGCAGGCATGATTTCATAGGTAGAATTCAGAATAACTTTCAGTCAGGCAAGTTTCTTGCTCCTTAAATCAGGACAATTTAAATATGTTTACTATTGCTAAACTGAGGCAACATCCAAGAGAACACCTATAAATAGCAGTGACGATCTTTAAAGGCAGTTTTTGTCAGTGGCAAGATGTTTTCACTCCTTGCAATTATAAAACTGTGCCTGGGGCTGTATTAACCACAATAGCCTTGCATCCACAGGCAGACTTCTCAATTAGCAGTAGAAGTTGCTTCTGGCTCAGTACTTTCCATAGCTAATACTGTACTTGTTATCCTCAAGTATTTTAAGTTCAGATTAGTGACCTTCCTTTATTTATCACATCACAATTACTTGGTGTTGACAAAGGCCTCAAAGGGCGAGTTTGTTTAAATGTATGTGAACATATATGCATAAACTTTGGGATGAAAATTTACATTTATATTGCATGCAAAGACGGAAGCCTTCTCTTTCTGGCATTTCTAGTTCTTACAGACGTTAGTCTATGGACAACGTTCAAGAATTATGAAGTATAACATCTTTTTATTTTAAAGAAAAGGGCACATTTCAACAACGTATGTGGAATGTGATTCCTCCCTGTGATTCAATCCATACACAATACCTGTGCAAATGATCAAGTATACCATTTTTTGAAAGAAAAACAATTAAGAACCAATAAAAAAATGGTGGGAGGGCAATGGTGAATGTGTGGGCCTGGTATTTTAGCCTTTGGTAATAGTCTAAGGAAAAGGCAAATTGCACTTACATTCTATCAGCAAAAAGGTTGATCAAAAATATATAGACATTGGACACAACCTAATTCCTTTTAAGTTTCAATAGTAAATAGCAATAGGTTCTCCTCATCTCACAATCGAAATAATAGCTTTAGTTACTTCACAGTTCTGGAAACAATTCCTTGAAAAATGTCACTTCTTTTTCTGTACAAATACCTAGTGTATTTGTACAATTTGCCATGAATGCTCAGCAATCTTAGGCATATTTAGAGCTTCAGTTGCATCAATACAACTATAGGAAAAAGCAGTTTTATGGTATATGCTGGGGAAAAAAAAAATTATCAAGAATATGGGCATGATTTCTCTTGGACACATCCATGCTCTAACTGTAGGAATTATGAAAATTCTTTACTATCATTTGTGAATCATTAACTATGTTAGAACTAACCAGCAAAATTCGAATTCATTATTATGAGAACAATTTCAAGTGGAAATTTCAGTGAATCACTTTAGAACAATCATATACTCCCAAAATAAATCCTTTATAATCCTGCACACTTTTAATATGTTTAAATAGAATAAATATCTGAATCAGAGGACAAACTCTTCTCTATAGGTGAGCAATACCTTAAAACCAAAGATTATTTATTGGACATTTCATTTTAAACTAAGCATTCCACCTTTGTTCCACCCTCTAATTGCAAATACAAAAAGAACAAGATCCTGAATTACAACTTTAAAAGTTAGATTAAGTGATTTAAATGCATGTGTATGATCCTTGTTCAGTGCAGTATGGATTTGCACTGTTTTTCTTATAGCTTAACTACAAATCAAGAAATATGGTCTTCCTGGAGAGTAAGATGCTCCTTCAATTGTTAAACAACAATTCATCATGATGCAAAGCCTCCCTTTGATGCACTCACATAAGCAATGGTAGCACAGGTGTGCTACACGTATCTTACATGTGACATCACTATCAGGTGGTATTTCAAACTTTTCTAAGAAAGACAACTTTTTACCAAACTAGACTGCAGTATGCAAGCAGACACACATAAAGTATGCTGCAATAAATTTAACTTACAGTACAGTGCTAGCCACTAACTGGCCAAGTTTCTAACTTTAATCTTCAAAATGCTACTAAACAGCATTAGAAAGAAAAATATTAGCAAAGCAATAGATGGCATTCTCCCTATAGTGCAGATACACAGTCCTTAAAAAGTCTACATTCTTCTATAAGAAAAGAAATGAGAGAAAATACGTAAGCAAATAAAATATATGTTTGATTTCATTCACTGGAGGAATATAGTTTTTCAAACCTCTATAGTTTACAAACCTCTATTTAGGTTTGTAAATTTAAAGGCCATCTTGATTTTTTCTACTAAGATAGTGATCAGTGGGCTCCAAATTCAGAATACATGCCCCTCGTTTAAGGTCCTCTGTTAGATTTTCTATCAGCCACCTGCAGGTAACCAGATGCTAAGCTACTTGATAGCACTTCCAGTTAGCTTTCTACCTCTAAAGACTTAGAAAACAATAAGCACAGAGATTTAGCTAGCATTTAGTCTGAGTCTGGGCTGTGCAACTCCCACCATTTACACAGGAGTTCACCAGTGCTCAGCACCTTTGAAAGCTGTAACTCCCTGCTTATGCAATGAACATTCTCTGGAACTTTACAGTCAATAGATTCTACATGGAAATTTCTTGGGCTTCCAATATCTTTCTTGCCCCAATTTGTCTTATTTATCTACCACCTTATTTTGCTATGTGTAGGTCCACATGCGAGGGTTTCCTAATAAACCTGAAGTCCTAAATCTGTCGGCACTCTTACACTTTTACAGCTAGTTAATGGTCTGTGTTAAATAATTTTTCCAAAAATCTCCTTAGAGAGTGTGCTTATGGTGCCTAACAGCCTCAGGAGCCAGCAGTGAGGGAAGCCCATGATCACAGAGGGAAAAAAATTTCTTTTTATTCATTAGATTTTGAGATTTTCATTTAAGATAAGACCTGAATGAAAGGCCAGAACTAGTAAAAACTAAGGAACCAAAGAATACGTTCAATATAAACGTAGATCTGCTTCACCTGGAAACACTTCAGAAGAAAGCATAGTTAGAAAAGAGAGAGCATAAGGGCAATCTGAGGATTCGTTACATATTAATTACATTAAAAGGTATACAGTATTACATCTTCAGGCCTCAGAAATCACCCTGAAGTCAATGAGCATAACACCAACAGGAAACAATCATTTCACACGGTGTTTCAGAACAAAGCAGAAATATATATTTTTTTTAATTTGAATGTCTAAGAAATGGTCCTGCATCAAAGAGAGACAGAGATGTGTTTATGTTTATCCGTAGGAAGAAAAGCTTTTAAACTGGGATTTGAGGATGTGTTTAAATGGAGCTTAGAGTAAAGATTTCTCTCTGATCAGGACATGCATCAGCCTTTGTCTTGATAATATATGACATAGCAGAGCAAGGGTCTAGAGCAACTCTGTGATCAGAAAACTCACAACAATGGCATGATCTAAAGGGGCTACACTGGTTTGAATGCATTCAAAATATTTGCCTGATTAATTTTGTAGTAGGTAGACATTTCTTAGCCTCTGTGTGAAATGGAGTTATACTGCCTTTCCCATAGCTAACATACCAGCTTTTTTTGCAAACCACCCTTTTTCTCCTTTCTACTTCTCAATGTTATTGTGCCTTCTTGAATAAACTCTCCAGGGCAATTTCTCTGTTTCCTTTTTGCACAGCCACAACAGAAATTTATAGCCATCCTGTCATATGTAGAGGTTGTCCAAACTGGGGCATAGAAATCTTGACCAAAAACATTTTAACCATTTAAGACTTTGAACTTGTTTCAAATGCTATAGTAATAAAACCAGAAATAAGTTCTTATGATGGGACCCTGAGTCATCAAGAGATTTGAGACGGATCTGGCTTGGTTTTTTTCTTATATTTTGTGTCTTGTAAAGACTGAAAAGTCTCGTAAATTCAAAAGCCAGGGTTTACTAGTTTATAAGTTTCTTTTTTTTTACTTTCTGAGAAAACTAAAACTGTCAGAGGAGAAAAATAAAGGGCCTATCCTATGTCCTTACAAGCAAGTGTCCTTACAAGCAAGTTCCAGACTTTGTTTCTGTCACTCGAATCAGTTGCAGCTTCACAGACCACTCCAGTGCTTCAAAAAGAAAGTTTTTGTTTCCTCTGTGATCTGACTGCATGCTCTCCACCTTTGTCACCAGTCGCTTTGCAACCCACCAATTTCCCAGCTCCCAGTTCCTGTTTGCTTCCTCCTCTGCCTCATGCCGAATCTAGAAGCTCTTCTCCCCCACAGCTAATTAATTTGCTCACAAGCAAATTTCCCCCGTCTTGAAGTCATTCCCTCTTCCTTCAACAAAGATGTCTTCTTCCTTAATAAATTTCAATGGCAAACAAAGCAAAAAGATAACAGATACGGTCTTTAACAGGTTTACCTACATTACCCTGTTCAATTTCTCTTTTGCAATGAAGAAGAATCAACTCTTTTGGAAAACTAATACAAAAATTGGGAGTCAGTACTCTAGTCTCACAGTCACGAAGGAAACTATTAAGCATGCATGAATGCTACATAATGTGGAAGGACAGTTCTTTTGGTGAAAACATTAGTCTAGGACTTCAGAGACCAGATGTTTACTGTGACCATGACAAAGTCACTTAACCCTTTTGGCCTCTATATTGCACCCTGAGGTTAACAACATTCCCTAGCTTATATGGCTGGTCTGAGGATGAGAACTGAGGTGCTCAAATACAGTAAATGGGTACATATTAGTAACAATAGCTGTACAAGAATCTGAAAGAGACGGTTTATCATTGACCAAATCAGAAAAGAAAAAAACAAAGCCTGAACTGCTTCAGGTTTAAACTAAACAGGACATTTGGCAGAGTAGCTCTGTAACTAACTTTTTTATCTACATAGGATCTTGGAAATGCAGGAGGACCAAGAGTACCATATCACTCTAGAGCTACAAAAGAAGATTCTTATATATGTGTTTGTGCTAAAGTTGTTAGATAAAATTAAATTTGAGGAGACTGATATGTAGGATACAAAATAGAAACACACAATATGGTGGATGCATAATTGACTTTCAGGATTATAGGCAGTGGCCTGATGTATTAAGATAGTCTTCAGAGTTAATACAGTCACTTATTTGTAAGCAAGATTTGGTTTGCAGTATATGGGGGTCTAGCCCAACCTGTCATACTGACTTTTCCATGAGCCAATAATTTAATTTTTATATATAGTGTTATAATTTTCAAGACCTCCAGTCTCTTGCTACTGGCATCAGTTAAGAGGACTGAATATCAATTAAGTCTATTTATTAGCTTCCAGACCAGTGCTTCTTACCTAACATGCTACCTGATAATGAGACAGATAGACAACTTCCAGCATACCAGGTCACTGCAGGAGAACTACACTCACTTTTTCAATTCAGAATCCTTAGCTGAGAGGCACATCCTGAGCCTACTAATCACCAACTTCATAGCTTCTGTGCTAGACTATAAGCATAACACAGCAGCCTCCAATATTTAAAATCTAACAGGTAGCTTACTATCTTTTCTTTAAGGAAGAGAGAAAGAATATTTTGTGAGCACTAAGAATTGTATTGGTGGCAGTCTTGCATTTTCTTGTGCAGCTATACTGAGAAGGGAAGAGGATGGAAAGAGCCATGGATTTTGTCACCATAAATGGTATAGGAGGATTTCTCTGTATGCAGTATTCAGAGGTATGACCATAGCTGGCATGAGGTAGTCCTGCTTGTTCTGCCACAGACTGCTGTGTATGCTTGGTTTTTTTCAAAGAACTAACCTACACCTTCAGTACTTCCCCAAAGCTCTTTCTCATAGAATAATTATTATGACTGGTTGTCACTTTCCATTCAGCATCCCTGGGTACACTTCAGGTTTATCTTTACAAAGTTATTTATAAATACTGTAAAATATATAAACATTTTTGGTCTTACTGTTTTGTCAAAAGCTATTTGCATTATCTTTTCACTGTGAGATACCATTATGCTCAGATACAACCCTTAACACTAGGTGGTTCAGTTACAAAAACCTAGCACCAAAATCTATGTAGTCCCATGAAAATTGTTTGGAATGTGAAAGTGAGTCAGCCCCACTGCACTGATGTGCTACTAAACATGTCACGCTGCAGGTACAGCAACCCGCAGAGCACAGAGCAAAAACCTAGTAGTACAGACCATAAAATTTACTAACACATGCAAATTGCCATTCCATTAAATAAGCACAAATACTTTATTTGTCTGCTGAAAAAAAATGGCAGGTAAAATAATAAACATTTAAATTATCAAGTATTTGAAGCTTTGATGTCTATGTTTTTGCAGGTTTTAAGACTACATGCAAAAATATTAACCAACAATGATACCAATGTAATATTTCCTGCTAGGTAAAGACATAATGAAAACCAGTTTATAATTTGAGTGATACAGGGAAGATGCTCACCATCGCTTCTCCCTCTTCCTACCAGTAACACTGAGAGGTAAGTTAGCTCTGCCATCCTCGGATGGTGAATATTGAGGTGAATAGGTGTCAGTGAGAGATTTGCTCTAAGTAACTAATTATTATGGTATGTTTGGCTTCTAGAGAATGATCGAACTACCTGTTCAAGTAGAAAAGAGATTCTTGCATCCTGCTGCACAATAAATACATTTTCATTTTGAGATCGTGATAGTATGTGAATTTATTTACTTATTTGGCTTTTTCTTGCCATTCTGTTGCAATAACAAGCACTGTAGAATATGGCATTTGCTACTGCCTACTTCAGCAATAGTAAAATGAAAAATAATTTTAAGCTCCTCAATATTTTTATCACACACAAAAAAATGTGGGAACAATCAACTTGTCTGTAGAACACTGCATCTTATCAATATAAAACTCTCACAGAACAAGCAAAGAAGAGGCAGAAAAATAAAGTTGTGCTGTCATTGCATAAACTAGCAACATAAAAATAAATGTGCCAAAGAAACAGACTCTTAAAAAGGTGAGATTTCTTTGATAACCTACAGCTTTCAGTATATGTAAGATACATTCCAATACTAAGGAGGAAAACCCATGTTTCATTTAGAGAACAGTGGAGCAATAAGGAAAGATTCCATCACAAGAGGATACACATGTGAACATTAAAAATATACAAGATTATATAATGCAGGTGTTCAATATAGAAAGATTGCACACAGATTTACATAGCTGGGAGAAGAGTCAAAATTCCCATCATACAAAATTTCTTCCAGTTGCTAAAAGGCAACAACCGAAGAATCTATTTGGATAGTTAGACTGTATATTGCAGCCTAGCTATTTTAAGTTATGTTGCAATTTTTATGTCAAAGTGTTGAGCAAGCTGCAACCAACAAGAACAACAGACAAGTCAGATAAAGGCAAAGATAAGTGGCCAAATACAATAATTAAATCCAGCAAGTAATGAAAAGGGATGGGAAAAAGATTTAAAATATGGAGAGTCAATAATGGCAAAAGAAAGGGGAAAACTATCTAGAGACCTAGTATTAGTGAAAGAAACACCTATTTCAAGAAAAAAAGGTTTAAATGGGATATAATAGGTAGATAACGAGAAGTTTCTGCAATATTAATGCAAATGAAAGAAAACAATCCAAATGATGTCTCTTGGGAAAGCATACAATGCAAAGCTTAACCATAGATTTCAAAAGTCTATGGAAATGAAATACATTGCTCATACCAATATCCTGAAACACCCCTACTTCTGTGCTTCAGAATGATACTAACTCATGAGAATACTAGTGAGAATGCTCTCACTGGATTGCGTATTGTTATTATGCAGCACTTCTCTAAGTGTGGGCAGTTTGGAATAGAATTGTATTTTTTGATCATTGTAAGTTTTCTATGAGACTTTAGAAGTTAGAGTATATTTAGTTAAATTACAAGTGCGCTTCATATTTTCTGTTTTCACTACTTCATGAAAACCTGCTATTAAAATGCTTACTTTATCACAAATTGTCATTTTTATGTCATAAGAACATTTTCCCTATAGTTAAGAATAATTGTCTTCATGTACTCATAGCTGTCCTGGTATACCACCACTCTGAAGGCTATTAGAAAAGAGAAAAAAAAAAATTCAGTGGATTTTTGCAGGAGCCAGTGTTTTCATAGTTTTTGATGGTATGTGAATTTGGGATTGGAGCAATAAATTCACCCTGAAATGAACACATTCAGTATCCCTGTGCTACCTTACTACAGTATGTAATAATAGCTGTCATCTCAAAGGCACAGTTTGTTCCAATTCTATATATTTTTTGCAACACCAAAAACTTTAAGTAAGTTCCATGATGCATACCACAGAATTGGGTTTTGACATCTGAGTTTTTATATGCTTCAGGGTTTTTTCAGCTGTTTAACAGCTCCAGAGATATAAGAGCCAGATTTTACTTTAAATATATGTAATAAAAATTTAGTGTCCTAAAAGTCCTAGTGCACAACATTAAAACTTGCTATTTCACATAGTACTTTAATTCTAATGGCTTCCAATTTTTTCTTTCTTTAGATGTTAGAACACCCTAAGAAAAAATAAAAGAAAATAGAGATAAATATACAGAGATGCATATTTGTGCAAACACGAGGACACATTTTCATAAATTGTGATTTAATTCAAAGGATCATTAAATGCTGAGTATTTTAACTGAATCTCAGCAGAGAAGTACATTTCAGATTATTACAGAAGTAATAAAATAACTCTGAACTCTGAGGTTGTCCTTCACTAATATAAACTCTCACACGTCAACTGGCTGAATGGCCTATGGAAATTTATGCCAACAGACCCAGACTTGTGCCTTTGGTTTTCTTGCACTACTTCCAGTTTCTACTTTTGCTGTCAACATTTAAATATTCTTGTTTACATTGCAGTCTGTCAGCATTCTTTCAATATATTCTATTATTTTCATAAACCTTAATAGATTCGTTCTCATTACAAACTCACAAAAAACAAACCAGAGCCAAACCAACCGGGGGAAAAAAAAAAAGAAAGAAAGAAAAAAGCCTGGAAGACCCTACAAACCACTAAATGTGACATCAATTAAGCAGAGTTTGCATATTAATATAAAATTAGATATTTTATTTATACAGTGCCAATTTCTGGCTTCCTTGGTACACACGCCATCATATTGTCTGTAAAGATCTTGAGCATATTAAAGATTTTAGCTACTTCCTCACAAAGAACAATCTTGTATTGTAAACATGCCTTTAATATAAACAGAGGAAAGTTGTATTGAGAGCTTCTTCTGCTTTGGTAGATTACTTGGAGGCAAAGTATTTCAGCATACAAAAGTGAAAGCTTGATTTCTTAAAAAAAATTTTCCTTATATGTCCACCTCTAAGCCTGTACTTTCTCTCCCTCTCTTATTCTTTGCCTTACCAGCCACGGAAAACAGGAAATTTAAATTCTAGCATGTAGGCCACTCTGAGTAACTCCTTCCATGCTTAAAGGTATGAGAATTTTAGATACCCTTTTTCACAAACACTTTGAGATTGGGCCTTTCATATACGCAGCTTACTTTTGTGCCTCATTAGACAAAAACAGAGAATAAAACTACAATATCTGTAAACAAGTAATCATGATTCAGTGAAAAAGATTGGATCTGGATGACAAGAGGAAACGTAGCTTAGGAGGGCATCAGTTGGGCACAGAAACTCTTATGCTTTAGTATTTATTAGATGCAGCCACAACAGGTACCCGTATGAAAATAATTGAAACACAAATGACTGATGGCTAATGAGAGAATATTTGTCTAGCTTCAACAAGCTTCACTATTCAAAGAAGGCTTTTTCCTTCTTTTCATTTCCTTTTCATGGAAACCTACCGTTGTTCCAATTAGGCATATTGGACACTAAGAAATTATAATAAGTTTAGCATATCATTATTACTCACTTCAATATGTATACTTCCCCTCACATTACTAGGAGCAAATCATAACATCTATAAATTTCCCTTTAACAAAGGCATCAGAATCGATATCCATTAATACACATTTCAGCTTTAGATATAATGTCTCCCAACAGCATCCTTACAGGCTCAGCAGTGTTTCCCATACGTTTAATCCTACCAATACTGTATTTGGGTTGTTTAATGCTACCTTTCATACTCTATTAGAATTATTTCAGATTTTCAACTGCCATCACTCCTGGTGAATTGAGCATTTTTAAAAAAAGTATTTTAATGATTATGTTCTTCAAGGAACAGTTTTTTGTGCCCTAATCTGAAAGTAACAGGCAATTAGTGAACTCAGCACACTATACATGTTAGTGCCTTGAATCCTAAAAATGAAGGCAATAAAATAAATTGTCTAACTTTAAAGAAATAGGCAAACAATTTTATGGGAGAAAATACTTCTCAACATGATGTCATTGATGCTACAGGTGGCTGAAGATGAAAGTTCAGAATAAACTTAATAGACAATAAACTTTGCTACCTCCTGTTTTGAGGTCTAGTCAGCACCATCTCCCCGAGCTTTACATCTTCAAGACCTTTGTGGGGAATGGTTCCCATGACAGGAGTTGACAGCTATGACAAAAAGATTTCTGTTTAGAGGGATGAGACATTCTTTCCTTAGGAGCTAATTCCAAGGAATCATAACTTAGGAAATGGGGCTGTCCTGAGCAAAAAATGAACAGTATTCCTCAAAAAGCTAAACATGCCAACGCCTGTAACAAAAAAGGGTCATTAAGTAAGCCTATCATCATGCGCAAGGCTAAAGGCTTAACACTTAAACTCTATTTGTCTGAAGCCCTAACTCTTAGGAATAGTTCCAGTTCCCTATTTTAAAGTCCATAATGATCAATATTTGGCTTAGGATATAGAGTGTTCTAGCCAAGATTGGCACAATAGGGGAACCAGAAGGGAAGGAAAGGATCTCGTTTGTAAACAATTCTGTAACTGCTTTTATTCTGGCCTTCAGAACATACACTTTTCCCCCAAGAAATGGTATCTTTATTTTCCCCCACTGAAGCACTCATGAAAACTTACTTCCTCTTTTAATCTTGGGTGTTTTGGGACTAACTAAAGATGTTACGGTAAGCATTACACAGAAACAGATAAAGTAATAGCTAGCAGCTCACAGAAGCCTCCCAACCCTAGGTTTTATTTCTAAAGAGACCACTCGGGCCACTCAGGCCAGGAGTACCATTGCTAAGGCTTTTTTCCAATAGAAACAGCATGACATTATGTAACCAGATATGAAACTCTCATACTGCTGAAGCAAGACAATTGTTAGTTGTTAAAAATTCCATGCATGAATTCAAATTAATTGCCTCTTACTTTGAGGGCAAGAGGTGAAAGGAGACTTTTCATGCTTTTATTTCATGAGAAACACTGGGTATAGTGACACAAATATGTGCATGGGGATCAACTTACTGTCTTTAACTGTCTTTATTCAAGACAGAAAATAGATTGAGAAAGCTGGATGCAGCCAAGAAAGGCTAGAAGCTGGAACTGTGCATTAGCAAAGCATTAGCAGATGGAAGGAAAAAGCTCTGCTTTCTTGTCAAAAGCAATCAGCTGTGTGGGTACGCATTCAGGCAGTAGCATTCCACAGAAAACAGTGTCAGAGAAAATGAAATATCTTAATGCACCACCTAGCCAGTGATGGTCACTCTTTTTTCTTTTTAGTCCTTTTGGAGAAATCTTTAATTTTGCTGTTTTCTCTAAAACATTTATCATTACTCATAGTTATTGAAGCACCAGAAAGAGAAGTCAATATTCTTGAATGGCCAACTGCAAGTCACTAACTTTTGGTCTGCATTCATCAGGAACTGCATCACATATCATTTTTCTAGTCCTGGAGGTGAGGAGAAGAGTTTGGGATTAACAGTTCAGAGCTTTTGAGGCCTTTCATGAGAAGTGATTTACTGGACTGACCTTTTTGTGAACATTCAGTGACAGAGTGACAAGAAAACACTTAGAATTTTCTCTATGAATAGGGGGCTTCCACAAGGTTTGTGCAATAGTGACATAATTGAAATGGATTTAATTACTGTCAACTGTCAACAATTAATGTGTTTTCACTCTGCAAAAGGTTAATTTCACCAGCAAAATTATATACAAACCATACAAGACATATACAAAGGAAAATTCGTAAAATATTCAAGCAGTTGTTGGCTCAGAGTTTTCAAGCTCTGGTTAAAATAAATATTGGCCAGTGCTAGTAGGACAATGAATTAGAAGTCTGTTTTAACAAGGAAAACAGCTTCACCACCTGTGTTCTGGAAAGAACAAGAAAACAACAAGGAAAGATTTTTTCCTCATGATCTGGTTCATAAAGTAGTAGTAGCTTGCAAGTCCTGCACTAGTCAGTGGCACTGGGAAAAGGGCCAGCGTTACTGAGGGCAGCAAACGCAGTTGTAAGGGGTGCACAGGTTTGGCACCCACAAGATGACTATCTATGATTGCTTCTGATCAGTTCTGGAAGACTCACAAGCAGAGTGAAAACCTGTTCTCTAACAGTACTTTACTGTTGTATTCCTTTCTGGGAAGCTCTCCAGAGAATCCCCAAATCACCTCTTCTCTCTTTATGGATTTCTTTCTTGGAATCTTCCTTGGAATCTACATTTGATGGGTCCCATGAAAAAATATCCTAAACTCCTCTCCAAAGGTTTGTGAGTCTCTTCTCTTCCATATCCTAGAGTGGTTTAGCCCTTCTGCAAGTTTCTTTATCTAAACTGTCTCACTTTAGCAATACCAAATATCTTCTCTGAATATCACAAATTGCACTATCACATAGGTATCACATAGAAAGTATACAATTACATCTATGCACACTGTGTACATTGCAAGACTGAAGCCAAAAAGCACAAGCAAGCAATTGTCAATAGAGAGGTATAAACATTTCTCTAAATAATAATTTTATCCACAAGCCACGTTCCCTCTGTTTTTAAGTAATACACACAGAAGGAGCCAATATTGTATCAAAATCTTTGTGCTTGTTATTGCAGTGGGTTCTTGGAACTGTTATTTGAAAGTCAGCTACTGAAATCTGGTACTGAGAGCTGTCATCTGCTGTCTGCCTACAAGCTGCCAATAGATTTTCATTTCTATTGCCATGGAAATACAGGTTGGTGTAACTCGGAGAAAAAGAAAGAAAAGTGTTTTAAACAGCCAGAGTTTTCAAACTTTGACCCAAGATGGAATTTGCCTTTATTAGCCATAAAGGTCACACTGAGAGAGTCAGGCAGGAATAGCATGTGGTGTTGCCCCTTGTTCCAATCCCCCAGCTGTCAAACCTCTGAACTTGGCCAGGTTTTATCATGGATACCTTCTGGCCGAGGTAGCTCTCTTCCCAAGGAAATCAGGTGTGTGAGGGGAGTATGAATACCTGAGCTTTGTCTCACCTGGAGGCAGGACAGAGCTGGAGAACACACGGGAACCTGCAAAGGGCTTGAGAAGCATCACAATTTAATGATAACTTCAGGCCCTGCCTACAGACACCCATATTGTATCCAGCAAATGTATTAAACTGTATGAGCTGCATTTCACATTGCAAGCATAAAGCATTTCTGAACTATTGGAAAAATAAACTTTTTGAATGTCCTTTATATAACCTTATATAGTACTTCCATTACAGTATTGTAATACAATAACATAAGAATAGAAGTCAAAACTTACCCAGCTTTAAGGTGGACACCCCACACCCCCCCCCATTTAGTAGCCATTTCCTAAGTCTGTCAGGTACTGAAACATTCATGTAGCTGCTTTTATTACACCTGACAGTGATGTACTAGAAATGTAGTTTCTATAAGCATCTGCTAGCTTTCTACCATCCATGTTTTCTCTCTGATATTTTGAAAATTCATTCATCCATTTAACTTCATACATGGCAAGATGTCACCAACTGGGCAAGTTATCCCAATGTTTCATTTTTTCCCAGCTGTCTTTCATAGTTTTGAGCAATCATTTGACTCTTAAAATTAGCACAAGGAAAACTACAGTTTAATTACTTATTTGAATCTGCTACTAACGGCAGCTTAGATAGGTGGTGTATTTATGGGCTCTTTACTAACAGAATTTAATAGTGTCTTGTTATTGATTACTTGGGTCCTCTGTCTATTATAGCTCCATGTGCAGTTTTTCATGGATTTATGCTGATTTTTTTATTTTTTCATTTTTTTACTGTATCTCAGCTTTTCTTTCCTCCCTCTTATTTGAAGAAAACTAAGAGAGACCTGGTGTTTCTCCCTGATCAGAGAAATGTCCCCTATCCTACCCACAGCTTCTAAGTCAGATTGCGTAAGCCAGAGGCTTAAGTGCATAGAGGCTTCTGCAACACCACTTTTCTTCATTTCACCATGTCCAGAGAACATATGGAAGTAAATAGATTCTGTGTCCAGGTATTGTACCTGCATTCTCAAAACTTCCCAAACTACTGCCCTAAACATAGACTGCCAGATAAAGTGGAAAATGAATAAGCAAGTGCACCACGACATGCATATTCTGCTTCTGTATTTCTTTAACTGTTACCAGAAGATTGGGAGAAGCTCAGTTGTAACCCACAGCATCTTGCATGATGCTACTGCATAGTACTCTTAATTTGGGTTAGGCATGCTTGTTATATTTTATTTTGTTGTTAAACTAATATTTAAAAGCTGAAAAGGCAAGGTAAAATATAGCATTGCAAGAACAGAAGAGTGTAAGTCTTGCACCTCTGTGACACAGGTATCCCTACACACTTGTCTGATTCCTGTTTTAAAGAACTCAAGGACTAAAGTCACAGATGTTACAGTTTGACATGTTGCTTCCAGCCCAACAGGGTAAAGTGGCAATCAGGGTTAGCAAACAGTTACCACAGCTATTATTTCAGGTTTTCGATAGTACCTTTTCATAAAAGTAAAGTGGACAACTCTTTTCCCCTCAGTACTACCTACCATTTTTTATTTTTAAAAGAAGTTTACTCTAACCTATATCACAACTGCATGAAAAGTCATGGCCCTTAAAAATAACAGTTTGGTCTTTATTTGGTTTATGGTATTAGAAATTTCAGGATTTTGTTTCCATTCTTCTAATTATATATGTAAAGGGTAGAAATGTTTTTCTTGATATGAATGACACCACAGGATTACATAATCTTGTACTCACTTGAACACAGAAAATTAACAGCAAACCAAGAAACATAACATGACTCACAAGGAAGTGCAAAAGCTGACAAGTGGCAGTGTCACTCCTCTGCCAGCTCACAGGACTTGGGGAAGCAATCAGTATCTGATGACCTGTGGACATTTACCCTATCTTTAGAGTTCTTTTCAACGTAAGAGTAAGAAAAGTCCTTGGATGAAATAGCTTTATTCTGCTTTGACAGTCCTCCTGAGTACCTCCAGTGACCAGAAGAAGAATCTCAAGGGGATTGCAGGCACTCTGAGAAGAAAATTAAGTAAGGGAGGTCAGGAATGATGAAGGTGGAGAGAGCAAACAGAGGCAAAGACAGAAGTGACATTCAGAGAATGCGGAGACGGAAGAAAGTGTTCCGGGTAAGCAGAGGTGAAGAAAGACATGGTATCTTTTGTCCAGTGGAGGCAATTGTGTTTCAAAAAATGTCAAGATGCAGCTAAAAAGAGGGAACAAGAATACAAAGAGAAAGTTTAAAGAAACTAATGGATTCATGAAACTGCCACACAAACACCCCTCATAACCTATGCCTAAAATTTTGTCTTCAATCAACTACTGCAATGACTGAGATGCATAACCACTGGCACTTGTACTTTCACTAGATTATTTCCCTGGAGCGTGTTGTCAGGGCAGCAAGCCATGTTTACGGCTATTTATTTCAAACACTATAATGCCAGACTTCTTTGCCATTACTACTGTCACTTGAAATACTAAGCATTAGCCACACGCATTTTTCAATTTCTTGAGTGGCTACTTTTTACACTTGAACATTTAAAGCATCTCAGAAAGTTTAAGCCTTCTTCTAAGAAAAAATGAAAGTTTTCATTCCTACTGTTTTATTTTTTTTTAACGGTTAGTTTAAGCATTAAGCCACAATTTTCTGTTACAGTTATATGGCAAAAAAGGCTTACTTGTAGGTCAACGGGTTTTGAGATGGACTGAACAGAGCAGCAGAGAGAGGCATCCTTACAGGCATCATGACTGACACCCTATCATACAAGATGCATGCAGAGCAGGCATGGGGTGAAGCATCATTTGATGCTCCCAACTGACTTGTTTGTCTCAAGACAAAGGGTTCCAAACTCAGAAACCTACTGAACAAAACATATAGGGATATATTGAAGCCTCTGCCAGAAGTATCTAGGAAAGGCAAAGCCTCATTATTTTTCTGAGCATTTCCGAAGGGCTTTTCTGAACCTCTGGACTCCAGTTCTGGGGAGTTCTGGCTGGACTTAAGAGTCTGTAGCTGAAGAGAACACAGACACCACTGTGAAAAAACAGTGTGGACACAGTGCAAAGAGACAGGGATTTTTCTGGGCCTGTCTTCAAATACAGTAACTGTTGACCAAGCTTTGCAATTTGGTGGGATTTTTTTTTAGTTGTTTCAAAGCATGTCTATTATTTCAGGGCTACTGGCAAACTTTTGGCTTCCCAAAGGCCTAGTAAACCCAGCAGCATAGATCAACTTCCCCTCTCTGAGTCAAGCACTCCAAAATAACGCTCCCATAATTCTGTCATTCTCTTTTTCTCTAAGCTTCAAGAGCCAGTTATATGAAGTGTCAATTAGAGAGAGGAACCGTCTTTGGCAAGTGTTTCTGGAGTCACTTTGGCATGTCACATACCAGTAGGGAGATTGTTCCATGCAGTGGTCCTCCCAGAACTTGACATTTATGTATATTCTGTGCTTCTGCACAAAATGTGTCTGATTTCATTACTACAGGCACTAGCTATCCCATAGAATTTTATTCCCCAGTAGCACCACATGAATAAAACTTTGCCTAAACAAAGATTTGCAAAAATGACTCTTTGTTGCATACATGGTCACACCATACATTGTATTTAGAACTTGCTGAGGTATGAATGATTTTTGCTCCTCAGATCATTCCACACATGGAGTTACTGCTTGATAGAGCCTAGTGCAACAACATCTGTTCTCTAGCAAGCATCTTAGAGTGCCAATGACAGTTCTTTCATCAATGCTTTCTCTCAAAATAAACATGTAATTAAATTCTTGACACATTTTAAGACTTTTTTGCCATCATGAAAAGTGGGACAGAATTCTCCATTTATAAGAAAATGCAATTACTTTCTCAAGAGGAGTTATTTAAAAGAAAGAGGCATATTTTGCTATATCAAAGGGTACAAACTAAGTGGTCTTGAGAAGAGCAGTCACTGTGAAGTACTAAAGAACAACAAGGATCCTTCCTTGTTGATGAGGTTTGGAGTAGTGGTAATGAAAGTGAAGGGCAGGTTGATCCAAAACTTATTGTAGAAATGTAGCATTATGGCTTCCTTTTTGTATATTTATTTATCATTGGTGGTCTGCAAAACCACACTAATTCTGGTTATGCATTTTCTATAAGCCAGACTGCCAATCAAGTTAAAATCTGTGAAAAGTTTGTGATGAAGACTTAATAATTTTTAAAGCATTATGTAATCATTTCTGTGGAACATTTATCAGGCTAGAGACTATTTTATCTGTTAGAAAGTGTATAAATCAGTAGTTTCAACATACTTGAGAAACTCGGTAAGAGAATGTAAGACACCTCCATTCTGCAAAATATTCTATTGGCAACCAGGCAAAAAAATGTTAGAAAGATAAGTGCATTAGCACTTAAAGTGCCCAGAATAAGAGAAGTTAAGGCAAAATCTATGATATTAGACAGAAAATATTATCTTGCCAATGCTTTTACACAGAATTTTAATTGGCTGCATAGTGAGCGCAAATTACCATTTGTGATTTGTTGCCAGTACTACAATGTTTCATTACAGTAAAGTAGTTTTTGGAAAAATACATAACAGATCTGCTTCATTTTATATATTCTAGTGCAGAAGCTCTATGACAAATGGTAATTGCTGTATCAAAAAGGTCTAGCTAATTCTCAGTGTTCCCTATTCACACTGCTATGCCACAATAAAGAAATTGATAAGGCGATTTTTTTACAATATTCCATTGAAAAATAACAAATCAAGATCTCATTCTGATTTTTCACTGGCAAAGGTGGGAGAAGTGAGGGAAAAAGGTTGCTTTGATCTTTCACCGCAGGTTGATGCTGGAAGCGACACTTCTCTTTTTCTTCTTTAACATGTGGCTTCAAGGGAAAAATGCTGGGAAGAATCAGCGAGAAATTCCAGCCCAGAGATATTATTGTAAAATTAGCTGAAGTATAGATCTCTGTATGTTGAGAGAATGTCTTGATTATATTTTCTCAGCCTAATGCTGACTGCCCTTTCAATCCAAACTCCTCTCTTCCTGTTTGTCAGTCACAGTGGTTTTACTCCTCACTTGGACCTCTTCTTATCTTCTTCCTCAGTCTCGTCACATTCTCCCTTTTTCCCTACAATGTCTCAGTCTATTTTTACAATATCATCCCCTAACTAGAGCTAGCTGGTGAAGACATATAAAATATGTTGACTCTCTGTAAAAAGTTTACTCTGCTTTGCCCTATTACTTTTACTCCAACACTTCAGCTTTGTCTTAAAGACTGGAGATGCCCTCTATTACAAAAAGCTTGCTTCTCCAAACTTGCGTAAGGCCCTACAATCAGGAGACTGGGTTCTTGATTACTTTATAGCAAGTACCAGTGTGCTGACCACCCTAATTCTTCCTTGGTATCAACAGTAGCACTTAGCAAGGGATTCAAAACATATCAGCTAGAGACTATAGTAGATAACGCACAACTTAAAAGGTTCAGAGAGCTACAAACTTTGTCCCAAAGGGAACCTGGTCTGTCTATGCAGATTACGTTGCCACAGAACCCAAACAATGGTTATAAATACGCCCCCAAAAATTGGTTCACAGGATAAGAGAAAGACTCTTCCATTATATCTAGCATAGCGTCAGATGCTTTGACATGATTTATCATTGTATTCATCTAAATAACCTCTAGAAAAGAGCAATAATGATGTTACCAAACATAAAGGTAGAATATTCTTGTAGCATGATCAGCTTCTAAATTGAATGGTATCAAAGAAAACAATATGTCTGAAAACAAAACATCTTTTTTTCTAGCAGATAAAAAAACCCCAACACTTAAGTTTGCCTGCTTTGCAAAACAACTTCCTTTGTACAGTCTTCATTTACTTGGACCTTACTATCTCCTCATCTCCCTCTGTTCATCATCAGCCATCATTAAGCTCTCTTGAACTCTAAAGGTTAATTAGAACATAATTGTTCTCCTTTACAGTGACTTGATACGTACACTCCAGAGATCCAGATGCATCTTCCAGTAAAAATGTACGCTTTTGCTGTTGAAGTTATGAAATAAGGAATACACGAAATACACAGTAACTTTTTCTTCAGATGGAGAATCAGGGAAGTAGAGAAACCACCAAAAAATGCTCGAGACATATCATGACCTTAAAAGATTTGCTTACCATCAGGAAGCATTCCGCCCCAAGCCTCATCCATCTTCTTTCTTTCTTTCCCTCCGAACAACATTATAAAAGATGTACAGACATCTCTAAGATTACCATGTATTCCCTTTTAATAAATAAATAAATAAATAAATAAATAAATAAATAAATAAATTTAACTCAACCATTATCATTTAGGATCTGTTCCGAAAGAACTGATTTGAATATTGATAAGCTGTTACTATGGCAAGATTAAATGAAATCTAACCAGTAACTATATGACTTAAATTAAGCAGTGGGGCGTGTTGAGAAAGGGGTTTAAAGGAATTGTGGGGAGGCAGATAAAACTGCCCTTATGATTCATATTTTTCATATTATATGCAGAATGCAGCAGTAATTGTCAAACTGCAGTTGCAGCAGCTGAGCAGTTTGACTTTTGTAACTAGGATTAGCTATGGGTTTCATCTTTGTTACACAAGTATACTCAGCTTTAGTCTTAAAGTGGAGTTGCACTACTTATCTGCATATTAGTCAGATACAGAAAAGTGCAAGTAAGCCATGACAGAAGCAGAAAAACATCCTTTTACATATACATCTTCAGGATTCCAGACTTTCTTTTTTGTGCTCTGGCTTTAGAATTACTTTCCTACCACAAGACATCACAGAAGATTCAGAAGGTTCAGAAGATTCAGTAGATCAGCATTACAAATACCTAAACCAGTGTTTGGTGACAGACTGAAACTGTATGTATTGTTAAAACTTTTGAATTATTTAATTCTAATATTTAGTCATTTTTACTATATTTCCATTTTATTTTCATTATAAGTGGCATGTAAGACCAATTTGACTTTCACTTTCAACAGAGGCTGTTTTCTGACAAAAATTAGTTTTCTATCAGAGCCAGCGCACAACATTTATTCTC
This sequence comes from Burhinus oedicnemus, assembly GCA_008921705.1. Lineage (NCBI taxonomy): Eukaryota > Metazoa > Chordata > Aves > Charadriiformes > Burhinidae > Burhinus > Burhinus oedicnemus. Next base: position 1,922,219 of record VFFE01007243.1, on the reverse strand, counting down.
TTTGGAGAATGAGTGTCTATAAAGAAACCATTTTGAATCAGCAAAGTATAATTTCATAGCTTTATATTTTGATTTAATAACAAATTCAACTTGATAAGAGCCAACAAATATTATAGGAATAAACCCAAATGTTTCTAACCTCAAGCTTCAGAGCACAAACCTAGTTCAAGGTTGGGTTGGCTAGTCAAACAAAAAGCACGTCTTGGTAGCTTTAACAGGAAGGCATCAGAGAGAAAACACATACTCACCATAGCAGTAATAGACTTCAAAGTCCCAGGGAACTCCAGTTTCTCAGTATGCAAAATCTGGGCAGAGTACTACTCCAAAATACTAAGTTTTCAAGTATTAAGCCTTATCTGATGCAATTCTATCCACAAAATCCTAAATGTAATCAGATTTTAGATTTGCATGTGTTTGTTTTAGACAGGTCCAACAAAAAAAAAAAAAAAATTGGTCAGAAAGAAAAAGATCTAGAGTAGACCACAAGTCAACAAATAGCAACATTAATTGAATCTGTGTTGACGGATAAAATTCCATATTAGGGGAAAAAAATCTATTAAAAAAAACCCACTTGTATTCTTCACTTGGCAGCTATACTTTAAGGGAAGGATTGAACAGCCATGAAGGAGATGGTGAAAGGGGAAGGAATCATTGATAAGAAGGAAGGTCATTGATTGGAAGGTCATGGGGAACAGGACAGATGCCTGAGGACTGGAGGAACGTCGACATCGCTCCAATCTTCAAGAAGGGCAAGAAGGAGGACCCAGGGAACTACAGGCCTGTTAGTCTCACTTCTGTCCCTGGGAAGGTTATGGAGCAACTTATTCTGGATGTCATCTCCAAACACGTTGAAGAACAGGAAGTTATTGGAAGTGGTCAACACAGATTTACCAAGGGTAAATCATGCTTGATCAATCTGATAGCCTTCTATGATGTTATAACTGGTTGGCTGGATGAGGGGAGAGCCGTAGATGTCATCTACCTTGACTTCAGCAAGGCTTTTG
>VFFE01007243.1:1803232-1907038 GCA_008921705.1 Burhinus oedicnemus | reverse complement strand
AGGCCATCCCCATGTCCAGTAAAACGAACCAATGGGGGAGACCAGCCTGGCTAAATAGAGAGCTTTGGCTGGACCTCAGGAACAAAAGGAAAGTTTACATTCTTTGGGAAAGGGGGTTGGCAACTTCTGAGGAATACCAAGATGTAGTGAAGCTATGCAGGGGGAAAATTAGAAGGGCCAAAGCCCAAGCAGAACTCAGCTTGGCCACTGCAGTTAAGGATATTAAGAAGAGGTTCTTTCAGTATATCAACAGAAAAAGGAAGACTAGGGAAAATGTAGGCCCACTGATGAATGAGATGGGCACCCTAGTGGTGGAAGACACAGAGAAGGCGGAGTTACTGAATGCCTTCTTTTCTTTGGTCTTCACTGCTAAAGCGTTCCCTCATGAATCCCAGACCCTGGAGGCAAGGGGGAAGGTCTGGAGAGAGGAAGACTTTCACTCAGTTGAAGAGGACTGGGTCAGAGACCACTTGGCCAAGCTGGACACCCATAAGTCCATGGGCCCTGATGGGATGCACCCGCGAGTGCTGAGCGAGCTGGCAGATGTTATTGCTAGACCACTCCATCATTTTTGGAAGGTCATGGGGAACAGGAGAGGTGCCTGAGGACTGGAGGAATGCCGACATCGCTCCAATCTTCAAGAAGGGCAAGAAGGAGGACCCAGGGAACTACAGGCTGGTTAGTCTCACCGCTGTCCCTGGGAAGGTTATGGAGCGAGTTGTTCTGGATGTCATCTCCAAACACATTGAAGAACAGGAAGTTATTGGAAGTGGTCAACACAGATTTACCAAGGGTAAATCATGCTTGATCAATCTGATAGCCTTCTATGATGTTATAACTGGTTGGCTGGGAGAGCAGTAGATGTCATCTACCTTGACTTCAGCAAGGCTTTTGACACTGTCTCCCATAATATCCTCATTAGGAAGCCGAGGAAGTGTGGGCTGGACGAGGAGACAGCAAGGTGGATTGAGAGCTGGCTGTGTGACAGAACTCAGAGGGTTGTGATTAATGGAGCAGTGTCAAGTTGGAGGCCTGTAACCAGCGGTGTCCCCCAGGGGTCAATACTCGGTCCAATCTTGTTCAATGTATTCATCGATGACCTGGATGAGGGGACAGAGTGTATCCTCAGCGAGTTCCCTGATGATACCAAACCGGGAGGGGTAGCTGACACCCCAGAGGGCTGCGCTGCCATCCAGTGTGACCTGGACAGGCTGGAGTGCTGGGCAGAGAAGAACCTAAGGAGGTTCAACAAGAGCAAGCGTAGGGTCCTGCACCTGGGGAGGAAGAATGCTAGGCACCAATATAGGCAAGGGGTGGATCTGCTGGAAAGCAGTTCTGAGGAGAAGGATCTGGGGGTCCTGGTAGACAGTAAATTATCCATGAGCCAGCAATGTGTCCTTGTCGCCAGGAAGGCCAATGGAATCCTGGGCTGCATAGGGAAGAGTGTGGCCAGTAGGTCCAGGGAGGTCATTCTCCCCCTCTACTTGGCACTGGTGAGGCCACAACTGGAATACTGTGTCCAGCGCTGGGCTCCCCAACTCAAGCGGGACAGGGGACTACTGGAGAGAGTCTAGCATAGGGCAACAAAGATGATTGCGGGACTGGAGCGCCTCCCTTATGAGGAAAGGCTGAGCGAGCTGGGATTCTTTAGCCTGGAAAGGAAAAGGCTAAGGGGAGACCTTAGTCTTGCTTGGAAGTATCTAAAGGCTGGGTTCAAGGAGGATGGAGCCAGACTCTTTTCAGTGGTTCCCAGTGACAGGACGAGGGGCAACGGGCACAAGCTGGAACATTGGAAGTTCCATTCAAACATAAGAAAAAACTTCTTTACGGTGAGGGTGACAGATCACTGGAACAGGCTGCCCAGGGAGATTGTGGAGTCCCCTTCTCTGGAGATTTTCAAGACCCACCTGGATGCAGTCCTGAGTACTGTGCTGTAGGCATTCCTGCGTCAGCAGGGGAGTTGGACTAGATGATCTCTAGAGGTCCCTTCCAACTCTGCAAATTCCGTGATTCCGTGATTAGAAAGGAAAGGGACGGAAGCTGGGAAACACAAAGGTCATATGGTATTATTGTCAAATTTCCTCCCAAATATGAAATCATGCGCAGGAAACAGAGGAAGCAGAGAATGAGGAAGGAATGACAGACAAGAAGGAAGCAGCTGAAACTGGTTTGAGTAAGTTTTTTGGTAGGAAGATGGCCAAGAAAGAAAGAAAAAGAGGTGCCTACCTGTGCATGGTATTGCCATCACAGATACTTTACAATGTGACAGTAGGAGAAGAGAAGCAGATAGTCAGATGAAGCTGGAGGTTGCTTTAGCAATCTTAAAATTCAGCAAGAGAGCAAAGGAGCCAGAAAAAAGAAGCTTCTAAGGATTCAGAAAACAGCTGAACCAAAGCAAGGGCAAAAAGAGAGCTGGAGGAGGTGATGAATATGTAATGTTCATGTACCAAAATACTAGGAAGGCCATGTGATAGGAGACTTGAAGAGGCTCATGGACAATACCCAGTAAGAACAGTTGATTAATAAGACAAGGAGCAGGAGCCAAATATCTCTTTCTGATCATGTAAAATCAAATAATCATATTAAAACAGAGCTTGAGTATCAATGACAGTGTGAACATGTAGTCAAAAGTCCATCTGTGGGGAAGAAAGTGACAAAGGAAGAGTATGTGAGGTAGTGATGGCAAAAAAAGTATCACTGGTAAGTTAGCTGGAGACAGTATAAAGAGCTCCTGTGTATTAAGTGCTTTAATCTGAGTAGTCAGTAGAAAGGCAGTTGTTGGTGCCAGATGTGAAGACAGTGTGAACAACCACCACCATTTTAGACATATAATGTGTATTCCACAACGCAGCAAGGGAAAGGGAAAGTCCGACAATGAGAGAGGCAAGAAATGTAGAGAAAGTGGTGAGAGAGACACAGGTGAGAGGAAAACGGAAGGTACAAACATGAGATATAAATTTGTGTAGTAGGTTGGAAAGGGAAAGAAATGAAGGTCAGAGTATAAAGAAGCTGAACAACTGGACTGAAAATAGACATCACAATGAAGAGTGAAAATGTTGTGAAAGGCATGCATGAGTACAATATAGTTGCAAAACGTGTTGCTCCAAAGAAAAGGAATAAAAAAAAAATCTCTTAGACACGTGGATAGGGAAAAGGAGAGAGGATTTTTAGGAAAAAGGTTTTGTTATTGTCAGTAAGCATTTTTGACATTTGGTAAATCTAAATTAGCTTAGATTCATCCGTACCAATTTTGGGGACTGAAATTTCCATTGGAGGTTCAAAATCTATGAAAATCTGATTTTAGATAAATGGCATTTCCAAATATTTATATCCTGAATTACAGATTGTAACATAAGTCCTGTTGGACAGTAGCCCTGAATATTGTCAATGTAACTAAACACTTCAGAAAAGAACATCTCAAACTCCAAAAGCCTGTACAAACCAAGAGAAAAGATAATCCAATAAAACTATCTAGAAAACTACTACCTCTGGTGGTCTTTTTCTTTTCTAATTAAAAGCAAAGTTTGGTTCCTAAAGATAGGTTTTGTTTCTCATTTCCTTTGTAAATTATTAAAGGATGTTGCCTGTCCTTGTAATTCCTGCGCTTAATTAAGGGATAGAGTTCAAATAGTCAAGCTATGCACGCAAGCAGTGAGTGTTTAGATTCAAGTTTCTGGCAGAAACCAGGTCAATTCCGTGTGCCCCCAGTACTTTTTGAAAGGTGTTCAAAAGTCTCACTAATGTTACAAAAGATGTGGAAAAATGCAGATGAAAACATTGCGCTTGAAAGAAAAAAAAATCACTCAGTTATAGGAAAGAAAAAAAAATCAGAAGATATTGTTCTCACTCTCTTTTGAAAAACCTTGATCAGTGGTACAATCATTTTCTCATTCATTTCTCAAATAGAAACACCTTTTGAACAGCCATTTCAAGCCATATATCTAAAAATCTGATTAATGTTACATGTATTGAGAAAGCTTATCCTCATCTCTAAAACTGTTTTCAAAATAAGCATAAAGTTTGCCTCTACAAAAGTTAGACAAAAGTGTTCCATGTTGCATTGCCAAATCTAGCATATTGTTTGATTAAATTAATAAACAAGTAATCTTGTTGGCATAACACTCTCTCAAGTATCTTGATAAACACTTCAGTTGGGTGTCTATTAAAACTTCTGACTGTTTACAATTATTTTCTATTATGGTAACATGTGTCAAGCATCAAAAAATTATTGCTTGTTTATTTCCCATGTCAGTCTGCCTAGATATGCAATTTTCATTTTCTGTTTACCACTCCTAAAAATGAAAATATAAAGAGTGGTAGAGAAATTTAACACTAATTGGTAGCGAAAACAGCATCATCATTTAAAATCACACTATGCCATTAGACTTTGTTATGATAAACTACTGGGTTCATTTAGCTTGTAAATCACTTAGACCTTTCACATTAGATGAAGGAATGACAAAGGTAGAGTTCATGCAATCAGCTAGTAATACATAAAAATTAACTAGTCACCAGCTGCTCCACCATAATTAATGGAAAGGTGGAATACAGATTTCTTTTTGAGCAAAGTGAGATTATGCACTTGGGAATATGTTTAATCTCACTAGGACAAGGTGGTGCAATTACAGCAATAAAGTGTAAAATGATTGGAAAACCCAAAAGGTACTCAGAAACAGGCATGGACATACACAGTTTAAATAACACTGCATTTCTTTCATCACCATTAACATGTTTTACAAGCTATTCCTACATTAATTAAGAAATTCTCCATGTTTCTTGCTAGAGCTGAATAGGGACTTCTCTTCAAAAAGGAGAGAAATGAAAACCAAGTCCAAATCCCTGTTCATTTACTGGTTATATTTAAACTCTCTTCAAGTGATCACACTTTACCTAGAAGAAAGAGCACATGACTGAATTTCTGATGGCCAGTGACGTACCATGCAATAAGAGCTCAGAAAGCAATTGGTTCGGAAAGCTTGTTAAAACTGGGAATATATAATCACTTCAGAAAAGACAATTATTTAAAATACACAAATAAACTAATAACTCCTACCAACCTTTTGCTCTACCATTTAATTCAGAGCAGTTGAATATGTGCAAAAGCTATGGTTTGTAGTATTTTGTAAAGTTTCATTAAGGTATCTATGCAAATGAACAGATTTCTCAAAAACATTAACAAGCATGTACAGATGCTTCACCATAGCTTTCTCATTATAACAAATTATTTTGCAGCACTTTCTTTAGTACTACGCAGATGTCCCATTCACCGTGAGAGGGAATATGCACTCTGTTGATTAAATCCACCTGAAAGGAAGCAAGCCTAAGAAGACCAGAATAATAATGTTAGTGGCCTACCTATAACTAATACTCTCTAAAAGTAAAAAAAAATTCAATTCACTGACCATTTCACTGCTTTTAGCATAAGCGTATGAAATGTACTATGTGATCTCAGAATAGTAACTGGCTATATCACGTTGGTAAAAGTCTCATCGGGTGCTGAGAACTACTAATGATTTTACAAAAGCAAGCTTCCAGTCTTGAAAAAGGATACACCAGAGAATTATTGTGTTCCAATGAGAGTTAATAATTACAGTGGACTTCACATAACCATCTTCCAGGTGAAATCAGAGCTCTCTGTCAGAAGTGTCAGGACCCTGAGGGCACTGACTGGCCTTACCCAACCTGCCTCACCTGGCCTCACCTCCTGCCCAACTTTCCTCACCTGGCCTGATTCTGACCCCAACATTGTCTCAGAGGTGCCCAATGCCCAGGGATGAGGCTGTCCTCGGCTGTCCCCCAGCCTGCCCCATTCCTTGGCTGGGGGTGGTGGGACGGGCCTTGGTTGCCAGGCTTTGCCCTGATTCTTACTGTGAGGATCCCCACTGACGCTCCTGGCAACTGGGGCCACAGGGAGCTGTTGGCAGTCGCTGCGCACCAACAGGCAGATAATATTAAGGTCTTTTTCTCCAACCTTCCCCTCTTCTCTTACCCACATACACTAAACATTTAAGATACAGTGTGTGCTTACTCTAGCTTGATTTCTTGTTGCTAAAAAGACTGCTCTATAAGGGCCTCTAATCAGTATAATCAAGAACACACATTACTTTCTAAGCACGTATTGCAGTTCCAATTGTTAGTATAACAAATGAAAAAAGGGAACAGTAAACCCCTCTGCTAGTTGTTTTCAGTATTCATTCATTTCACTGTAGTATTTTTAGCTTCCTGCTTACTATTATTCACTTATTCCAGAGCCAAGACTTGACAAAGCTTTCAAGAACTGCAGGTGAAAAATTGCTTTCAAGACCTTCAGCTGGGAACAATGACAACTCTGGGTTTGCCTTTCTTTTGCAAAACACCTCTCAGGACAAGCACAATGCATTTGTAACAATTCAAGTAAAACTGTTCTGCGCCATGCAGTAACTTGTTTTATTATTGTATGAAACACCATTGTCCGTAGCTTTCAGAGAGACCTCAAAAATGCAGTTCACTACAATAATCTTATTCACAATGTATCCATTCTTTTTTTTTCATTTACATTTCAAATGTACCGCTCCTAGACTTCACTACAGAGTGGTATTCACAAGATTGAGTACTTTTGCCCATTGAAAGGATACCTTTGAAAAAGTGAAAACTTTGATTCTAATTGAAGAGAACTTAATTTCTTCAGCATGCCCTGTTATCTACCTTTATAAAGTCTTTTCCAACAGCCCTGATTAGTTACCTTTTCTTTACTGAGTGATTATAAGACAAGTCACTCAGTACTAGAGGATACATCACGTAGGAAAAGAACCATTTAGGCTTGGGAATAAATGTAGCTGTACAACAACTGGGGAGTTAAAAAAGAATGACAAAACCATTATGTTTAGAGACAAAAGAATGATGTATGGAAGTTGACTAAATCAATAACTAATTGTAAAGTATGCATCCAATTCTAGAGTTGATCCAATAATTGAAATCTGCTGCTGGTCACCTGAGTCCTATTTAGCAGGGTCAGCTCATAATTCAGGTGACTTTTGTACTTCTCATTGATTTTGGTTAGCGGCAGATTTGTGGCTCAGATAAGACTATTCATTTCTCGGCACTGATTCAGACTCAATGAGAGCAATTACACTTGATTAAATACTTTTGTATTTAATCTTTAAAAACTTGTGAATATTTTTTTTTACCATATACAGATAACAAGTCTTTGTGCAGATAAAAACTGATAGTTTTATTTTCCTATTTAAGCTCACAAAATTCTTTTAACCTGTATTGCAGCAGCATTTGTTTATGCAGCCATACTAGAATACATGCAACTATTTCCATGTAATCCCCATATTTTTCAGGGAATATCGTAGTTATCAGACCCGTGGACAGTTGGAGCAGTACAAGATGCAAGTAAAAACAGAACAAATCTTGAGAAATTAGAGAAGCTGTTTCAACTATGGAAGAAAAAAAATGTTAACTTGCTCTTTTTTCATCATGAAAACAATACAGTATTCCTATAAACTAGAGCAGGAGACTTTTCCACACTAGTTATGAATCTTCCAAAGACAATACAGTTACAGTGATTAAGATTAATGTCAAAAAACAGTAGATGTAGTAGTAGTAGTTCTTGATTCTAGATTTCATTAATAAAAAAACACTCCTGTTTCAAAAAAAATTGAAATTAACCCCACAAACCAGGACGATCTTTTTATGTCTATCTCTACCCTAACCTATATCACCTAATTTAAACCCATTTGCTACTTACTTCCTTGGAGATTTGCGTCATTTAGTCTCTAAACCTGTTGCTAGCATGAAGAAAGAATAACCAGAGTTGTTCTTCAGTCTTGTTAAATGGAGTTTCCTTGCACATAACAAGCCTCATTTCTCAGCCCATCATGCTGAATTCAGAAGCACAGACGTGCACGGGGAGCAACTCAACAGTGAAGCTATTCCAGGTCGGTCAGAATGCCTTCAGAAATTCTCTAGTTTATTTTTCTTTCCCATGCAGCACAGGAAGCATGAGATAGCTGGAATAACCCTGTCATGTCTGTGGTCCAACCACATTTGGTCAACTGGCCTAAGTGAAACATGCCAGCTTAAGATAAACCTTGACTAGATGTGATTTCCCGGGGTCAGCCTGTATAGGCAAGTACAGTCCCAGAATCAAGCACAGTACAGAACCAAAACTAATAGAAAGATATTTCTGAAGTTTATCATGCTGTTTCCCCACTGCAAACCAGTATGTTTACTCTTTCTTTAATGAAATTTGACAATTCTATTTTATAGTGCACGAGCTGAAGGGACTAGATAATGGGGGAGCTACTATATTCGGGAGTCATCCTCACTGAACTGCAATGGGACACTAGATCTCTTCAATGCTTCACTGTGTGTCTGGAATATAAACTATTGACATATCAGGGCCAGACTGTTGGGAAAATTATTAACAAGATTTATATACACATTTTGTAGAAAGAATGTATTTCACTTTTCCCTCATATGATGAGAAGTCAGTTTGTGGTTGTTCAGCGGTGCCAACCAATGGTCCCTTTCCCTGTCCCTATACTTCCTGTTTCTTCACCTTCAGCTATTAAAACTTTGATTTGTTTCTGTGTGTCTGCGTCTGTTTGCCTGCCTGCACATCCATGGCTGTAGTTATGCCTTATACAGTGCTTGACTTGACTACTGTTTATAGTTGTGTATCAGTGGGAGAGGGCAATTCTGGAATCTGGGAATTCCAATATCAACGTTTGATTTTTGCACAGGGATTCATAACTCAGTCTCAATTAATTTTGCCATTTGAGCTAACATGGCAAAATAAACTCAACTCTCAGAGAGATTTTTTTACTGGTATAGGTCTGTCAGGTATCAGGTCTGATCCTTTCCCTATTTCCTCATTAAAGTTGCTGTGTTTCAATGCTCATTTTAAGCAAAATTTAGTACCTGTAACGTATATTGTCAGAGGTCTACCAGGTACTCACTCATTAAGTGAGGATACAGGAAAAAGCAGAAGTAGACTCTTTCAGATGCTCAAAGACATTGTGACTCTTCCAGCACAGGCAGGTTCTTTCTGCCTTTTTCTTCTGCTTTCCTGGATAACTCCAGAAAGAAGGCAAGCTCAAAGGAGGTAACAGTGGAAACACCTGCAACAGTCACTGGGAGGTGAAGAACTAGGATGCTGAGGCACAGACAGCAAAGATCAGAGGGGGAAATGGAAAACTGTATTCCAACTCATAGGCTGCCAGCACTTCTTGGGAGTCCTCGCAGTTCAACACAATAAGAAAAAAGGAAAGTTGTAACCAAGTTGTAGTCTGAGACAGAACCAAGGATGAGAAATAATAGCAACATAATAGCAACTTTTTACATTGCTCAGCCCTGTGGCACGTACAATTCAGGCAAACGAAAATACCCCAACCAAGATTTTTTTTGCCCTGCTCTAAACACCTGAATAATGTTCTGCTAGTACTTACTGTAAGTATTTCTTGTTTTACTCTCACCTTTATTGTGTCAGGCTGCAGATTTCTGTGATGCTCTGATATAATTTGCTATTCACCAGACAGAATGTGCAATAGAGAGAAATAGAGAGGAATATCTACTAGTTATACATTTTCAGACCTACAGAAGCTTGTGGCACCAGTGTAAGCTTTGTGGGTAATGGGTAACTAAGCAATTGATAGAAAACGTGAAAGATTTTGATTTAGAAGCAAAAATAAGCTGCCTGTCACCATGACCAGCTGGTTAGCAAATGCTGTTTAACTGCTTGACTATTTAATTTTTTCCAGGAATTCATAGCCAACTTTATGAGCTGGCAAACTCGGTCATCTTTTAAAATAAAAAACCCCTCAAGTATCAAACTCTCCATATGTATTAAAAATATCAGAAGGAACTGAGAAGGGAAGAGGATTGAATCTTGTTTTACAAGACCATGTTCACAAAGTTTTCTTTGCAAATTTAGCCATTCTTATTTTTTTATTTATGCTGTGCTGGTTAAAGTAACGTTTACTGGTCCCAGTTGTCCCCTGTAAGTCAAAAACACCTCCATTAAAGCTTTTTTCAATATTCCTTCATTTCTGGGACAAGAAACAAGGGATTTAAAAAACTGCACTTTTATTAGTTTATCTGATATTAAAAAACAGAAAGCTGGAAAATACAGACCATTTCTCCACCATCTTCTCTCTTTTTTTCTCTCTTTTTTTTTGGAAAGTTTACTGGCAGTCTCCTCCATCCTAAATACCTTGGACTGTCCTGCTACTTTCTTGTCTAATTCTAGAGGGGATACTTTCCAAATTTTAATGGTAGGAATTTAGACAATTTGTGCAGAAGCCTTCCTCTAAGTCCATTTTTAACCCAGCTGTCCCCTTTTGTGAACAAAGCTGGAATAAACAATGTCATCTGATGCACTACAATAATCAGAAATTACCTTGCTTATTCACCTGAGTGGGTTTTCATAGAGAACCTGTTGTACAGAACTCCCAACACTGCATTTCTTGGAGCTCTGTCTTGTCTGAACCAACAACTCTAGCAACAAAGGGAAAATCTATTCCTAGTCCTAAAGAAAAGCACCTTCCTAACTGACAAAAGCAGCTTCCTAACTGGAATACTGTGTCCAGCTCTGGAGCCCCCAACATAAGAAGGACATGGACCTGTTGGATCAAGTCCAGAGGAGGGCCACAAAGATGATCAGAGGGCTGGAGCACCTCTCCTGTGAAGACAGGCTGAGAGAGTTGGGGTTGTTCAGCCTGGAGAGAAGGCGGCTCCGGAGAGACCTTATAGCAGCCTTCCAGTATCTGAAAGGGGCCTACAAGAAAGCTGGAGAGGGACTTTCTACAAGGGCATGTAGTGATAGGATGAGGGGTAATGGTTTCAAACTGGAAGAGGGGAGATTTAGAATAGATATTAGGAAGAAATTTTTCACTCTGAGGGTGGTGAGGCACTGGGACAGGTTGCCCAGGGAAGCTGTGGAGGCCCAATCCCTGGAAGTGTTCAAGGCCAGGTTGGATGAGGCTTTGAGCAACCAGGTCTAGTGGGAGGCGTCCTTGCCCATGGCAGGGGGCTTGCAACTAGATAATCTTTATGGGCCCTTCCAACCCAAACAATTCTATGACTCTATGATTCTCCTATAGATAGCAGACTATGAAACCTAGTCCCATGTCCTGACTAGAAGCTGTTGAACAAGAAAAAAAACAGATATTTAATTCTCATGTTAGCAGAACATAAAAAGCATTCCTACTTCTGGGACATATAAGTAAGCAGTTCTAACAAAATTTCTATTTGCACCGGCTGGGAGGTGCCCTTTGACTCCTGCCTAACACAGAGTACAGGACTGCTATTGGAAAAATTGCACTCTGACAGGTAAATTGCAGAGAACAGTTTGGAATTATGCTGATATAAAAAAAGATATAAACAAAAGATCAGCAAGCCTTAGCGTACTGCAGGCCTGCTGCCAAACCTCTGAGATCTGCAAATATGAGGGGTTTGCAGGTTTTGTGTAGAAAACACAAATGTTCCCTACCCTCCAAATAATTTGCAGAAGGTGTTGCATCTATGATATCAAAATTTGTGTTTAAATATGCCATTTTCTATGAACACAAGATCTTTATTAAACTACACTATGAGCTAAATAAACTGAGTATTACCCTAGAATTGCTTGCTTCAGGACTTTTAGGTCAAATTCTGTCACACAAATTAATGGTAATAATAAGTTACATTACAGCCGTGTCTGTACAAACAACTTTACTTACTCTAAACCCCCAAAAGATACTTCAGAATGGCTTGTGCCCATGAAAGAAGTCTCTTAGTTCACTTAAAACTTAATTCCAGTGCTTAGAAATTTAGGCCCTCTGGGCTATCATACTATGGAGCTGTGAAAATATCCAGGTCTCAAATCCTGAGTTAGAGAGTCTTTAGACCGTGCTTTTCCGCATGAAAAATCAATCATATAACTTATGCAGTGACCTTCTGTTTCCTCAAAACAATTATTTTAAGTGCTTGCAATCGTCACCTTCCCCAGTCTGTACCTGAGGCATAGTGGTGGCACTTTCACAGAGTATCATTTCACATCAAGCTGTTTTGAATAGTGCTGCAGAATAATTTTTTTTTTCTAAGGTGTGTTATTTTAAAATAATTTGTACGTATATGGTCTCTTCTACTTTTAAAAGCTTCTGAAAAGACCAGTAGAAAGACTTATTGGCAATTTACTCTGGAGATAGAAGGGACAGGGGAAGGTGATTGTTAATCTAGAAAATCCCCTGCCATCTGTGCTTGTTTGATGAAACAGAAGATGCAAGGCTTGGATGCAAATCTGTGGTACTTGATTTCATACTAAGGCAAGAGCCTGAGTTCAGCTGCTTAAAGGTATATCTATGCAAGCATAATGCCGTATCTTTAAAATGACTGGGATACTTCAGCATGAGATACTCTGTACTTGAAGGGAGTATAATGCAAACTTCCATTTCAGTATTGTGTCTGTTAAGAAAATCTATGCAATTGCCCAATTTCGACACCAGACAAGGTTCATTTCTTTACTGTCCACACAGACTGAGTAACAGTACTAAACGAAACCCCTCCATCTACAGGTCACATATTCACACATCACAAACATGGCCTAAGCTTCATGATCAGTTCCAAGATTAGTCTTTGAATACCAGCTAATACCTTGGTGATACTTGCTGTTTTTCAAAATACTGTACAGAATTAATCTTTATATATTTTTAAGGCAAATATTCTCAGTTTAAATATTTTTTAACTGTCAGACCTTCAAACTCAGCCTGCACTCTGATTCTAAGTCTATTGTATCTCTATCACCATATTATACCCCCAGTTATATCTAGCAGACTTCACGTTTGAAAATATCGTATAGGCAAAACATGTCACTACATTCATATTGTACTCTTAATTGTCACATGTGGAAAAAGAACCAGCCACACTTTTTTGTTTTAGCTTACCATTTTAAGGATAAAAGCCCTAAAAACAGGCCATGGAAGAAAACCATACATGCTTCTAACAACATATGTTTCTATCAACAAATCTCATATAATCAGCCTGACAAATGGGAGACAAAATGTCATCTACAGAATTACTTTTAAGAATACAACAAGATGTTGTTCACATTGCTGTGTGTTAATATGATTCAAGCTCTTCAAAGTACTATGCAGCATTTTGACATTTTCATTGTAAATCCTAAAGATCTTATATGGAAGATTTAATTATTCTTTTCGAGTAGTAAACCAGAGTATAGACAGCTTCCATTCTGATTTACCTGCAAGTTTATGTCAGAGCCCATAGAATATATCAAATGACAATTTCTGCATTAACTATTTTCTGTAGCTCAATGGAATTACTTTTAAAAAGTTAGCTTTCAGGCTGCATTCCACTTTTCTTAATACAGGATGACCATCCAGACTGTTTTCTCTTTCTAAAAGCACAAATGCTAAAACTCAAAATGCAGAAGAATTATGTACAACTCCCACAACATTTGAGGCAATTTAGATGGTCAAATAAGGAGAAGTGTTGTAACTACTAATCCTGTGAATCACTGAATAAAAAATGAAGGGAAATTACACCAGTTCACTGCTTGGACCCATTTTTTGATAGGTTTCCTTTACAGTGCTGTTTATGTTGTTGGTGGATTTGGCAAAACGTGATACAATTCAAAAGAAAATGTTAGTTAAATTGTACTGCAAACATCTGCAATTTTCACCCCATATTCTTCATTAGCACAGTGACAGTCTTGGAAATACAGCTTAATCTAAAAGATCTTCTAAATTTCCTGTGACCTTTGAATCTTTTCCTGCCTTGCAGTCTAATAGCTCAGCCTCAAAATTGTTCCCATAACATAGTCCTACAGCTGTCATTGACTAGTGAGAAACACTGTTCGTACTGCAGTAAGAAAACAAATTGATCAAATATTAAAGGAAAAAATTGTATTTTATACAAATTAAAAGGTATTGGATTCAGTTGTTAGCTAAGAATAAAAGATAATGATGTGTTTAGATACTGCTCTGTTAATATTCATATCTAAATGAAAATTTTACATACCTTGAGAAGTGATGAAAATGAGATGGCATGCGACTTAAAATTCATGTTAAATGCTTCATTTAACAGTTTTAATCAACTGCTATGCAACACTCATCTACAGAATAAAACATGGAGATTTAAAACAGTTTATTAAAATTAAGATAGTAAAGCATTAATGCAGAGTTCAATAAAAATCTTTAAAATACAAAAATAGTGTAAGTATGAAGCCTAACTTTACACATGTAGTCAGATAATTAAAAATTACATATATAATACAATATAAATACAACAAAATTACATATAGTGAGATAATCTTCTGATAGCAACATTTTGTCTCATTGGTGAAACAATGCACAATTATTATTACTAATACAGTGTTACTTTGATTGATACCTTAATGTTACAAGAAAGAATCAGCTTGGCTCATCTTTTGAAAAATCACTGTAGAATTTGGAACAACAATCAGAAGTCATGTTGCCTAGTTAACAGGATGAGTTAGATGCAAATTTGTGACCATTTCTTAAAGATGGAGCACAAGGCCAAAGACGGTGATGTTTAGAGTAATTTTTGTAATCTGGTGCCTGCAAAGTAGCAGCTTTTGAAAAGAATTAAATACATCATACATCACTGCAGTTGTTTGTTTGTTCTAAACAAAATAAATTCCTCTAATTATTTATGTATGTCAGTGTATTGCTGATTCACAGCTTCTTTAATTTCGACTGTGTTTGGCATTTTGCCTTGGATTTGCTTCAGATCTCTACCATTTGTCTTTGCAATGGAGTAATCCTTTCCTTGGCAAAGGATGTGACACTTACTGTGAGATACTAAGTAGCCAAGCAGTTGTTTCCTTAAAGACAGGGGGAAAATATGTTTTGAATAAAGAAGCTTTTAAAGAAAATAGAGTAAGTGTCAGGGACTTAAGATGTATATTCCAGTTCACAGAGGGGTATTACTGATATTGCACCATTTGTTTTCTACAAATATGAAGCAGTCCAAGAAGTTGTTTATTTTCCCACAGTACAATAATGAATGCTTGTAGGGATTTAATTCAGTAGATGACAGCAAATCCAGAGGCTGACAAGGACACTAAACAAAACGAAGAGGGAGGATAGAGTCTTGAAATAAAATGAAGCTTGTAAAATAAAGGCCAGTGGGATAGCTCAACTAAGGCTGTCATAGATGATTACCAGTTACTGATACTCTGAATTCAAGGCTGGGTGCCATTTCTGAGAATATTCTCTTCCGGAACCAGAAGTCTTGCTGCATGTAAAACCCAAGGGTCTTGCTCATAAGTAACTGGGTGAAATTCTACAGTTCTGGTGGTAAACAGTGTTTTCATCAAAGAAAAACTGATCAGAATTTGTGTATACTTTAATGACTATATTGCAAGGGAATTCTATACAGGTGTTGAGCATGCAGAGTGATACATTAAGACATACTCTCCAATGTTGCCTAAAGCACACTATGCTAACACAATTTTTTTAGGTACTTCTTTGCTCTGAATTACTCGAAATTTGAGGTTGTTACAGCTGAGGAATGTTTCCAGGTCTACTTGGTGGATTCATTAACTAATATGCTATTTCAATTCACCCAAAATAACCTTTTTGCCCTTGTCTACCAGAAGGCATTTAAAAAACACAATATTCCATGATTGTGTTTATGCATGTTACAGACAAACCTTAGAACTGCTGTAAACAATGAAAGCAACAAACAAAACAGTAATAGAACAGGATAGAATTATTAGGGGTAATAATTTAAAATGTAATCTCAGACATGTGTCTTGCTTGAACCGATTTTATTCTTTGTTGATAAACACATTTTTGATAGGTTTCTGGCCTAGATCTGTGCATAAGTCAGATGGCTGCCAGTGAATAAATCATAGCTGTAGACCCAAGATCCAGTAAATAAGGCTACCACTCCCAGGAGCCACAGAAAATGGAAGAATTGCAGAGAAGTTTCTGGGAGGGGTGACAGGGGAAAGATGATCTTGAAGTATTATTTTCTGTAGACTTTGTGGACTGAGTTCAGTAAATTGCTTTATCACTGAATATCCCAACGTCCCGTGAGGCAGAGATACAGTATATTCAGTCATAACCACAATGGGGATAAATAACTTTCCATATGGATCCTCTTAAATAAGCATATTTTAGGACACCGGTGACATTGTTGAAAAAAGCAGTTTCTTTTTACTGCTTTGCATGAGACTGGGATTTGGAGGCAGGAATAAACAGAAATGACAGGCTAAACCTCAGATTTTGAAATCTGCAGAGCCTGTATAACTCTGGACAAACCATTACAAATGGACGAACTGCTAGGCAGTCAGTTTTTTTAAAAAAAGACAGCATAATGTGTTGTCTATAGTCAAACAAGGCTGTTTATTTCCAAGACCTACCAAAGGAGACTCCAGTGTGACGCAGGGAGGAGACCGTTTGCTGAAAGAAGGATCTTGGACTTGTCCGTGGCCTTCACCTAAGAGTGATGAGAGAAATAAGGGTAATTATTTCTTCAATTTCATCTATAACTTATAGTTTATTGTGATAAAAACAACTAGTAATAATTTAATGAATAATTTTTGAATTGTTATGCAGCTATTAACAACAAAATACCATTACGTGTGTAAATATTTCTTCCTTTTTCTTGCTCCTTCCCTGTGGCAGCCAGAGGCACCCTGAGGACTGCACTGTGGGCCCTACTGAGGAGCAGCAGGGTGGGCAGCAGGTGCCCGGGGACAGCCTTCCCCAGGGCTCCTCTACCCTCCCCAGGGCCCAGGACACCATGTCAGCTCCCAGGGGCTGTCAGACCCTGCCCAGCGACATGGCAGCCGGTGTCCAGCTCCCCACAGGCCCATGGCCCCGCCTGGCCTCAGCCTGTCCCCAGTGCCCCCAACTGCCTTGCTCCCTGGCAGGGGCCCTGGCTGCCAAGCCCTGCCCAGCCACCCCCTGGGAGCCCCTGGGCCCTGTGGCTCCCCAAGGCAGGGAGTGACCCCCATCTTGGCTTGCTGACTGTACCCTGCCTCGCTGCTGGCACCAGGGAGGTGGCAGCCGCTCGCTGCCAGTTCCCAGCAAGGGGCACCAAGGAGGGAGTCCCTCCTCTGCAGGGACTGTCACCAGTTGTGGCAGTCGCCAGCTCCTGGCGTCAAGGTAATCTTGAAATGTGCGGAGGGAGGAGATTCAAGCCAGGGCTGTGGGACTGAGGCCATTTAGTCTCTGGGCTTTATTCTAAAACAACCCTGCCCATCCAGTGCTTGAAATTTGAGTCAGAATTTAGGGGTTGCCTCCTCAAAACACACACTCCTAACTGCTGAATGCTTGCATTTTAAAAACCGGTGTTTCCCCCTCCTCAGTGCTAATGCTAAACAGACCTAATGCCAGGGTGATTTCAGAATAATTAGTGCTTGTGTCCATTTTAAGCGCAGGAGATGGGGTTTGCTTTGCTTTCAAGTTCCCTCCGCAATCAGCACATACAGGGGTAAGGCAGGCATTTCCAGCAGTCCTGCCGGAGAGCCGGAGACCTGTCAGGTTCCTTTGTTCCCTCTACCTTGGCTCTGACTCCCAGTGTGAGCCATGAGTCTGCACAGAGGCACCGAACGAGCCCACGAAGCATAGGGCAATCTAGCATCATGTGTAGCTGCTGGATGAAGAAATGTAATTCTGATGATTGCCCCTTGCTCCGAGTAATTTGCATCCATAGACTAAGTGTCAAGATTGAAAAAATAACACTTTAAATTATGTCACAGCCTTAGTAAGGAGGGTGAAACTACAGCTTAGTGTTTTCTTCAACACTGATTAGTCACTCTGAATATATTCAAGCAATTATGTTTCAGTGTAGATGGTAAATGACTTTTTTTCTCATGGGAGCCATATAGCTATGGAACAACTCTATAATATGAGATAAACTTCTGAAACACCAGTTGCAGGGGGTTTGACATTTAAGCACTTTCCTGGCTTCTGAGTATCATGTTAAATAGAATACATTTTCTGTGGTGAAATAGGCCTGTAAGACAGAAATATGTTGCACATTGCATAAACAGGGAGGGTAAGGTTTTTCATGTTTTATTGCCTTGTAAAGAGGGAGAGATGTGGCTGCCCAGACTCCTGTGGGACAGGCTGGGAGAAGACATTCAGGCATTTTATCCTTTCTTCTGTAACTACTTCATGCCTACCAGTACATGACATCTAACAAATCCAATCTTTTAAAATCTTTTGTTTAAAGTGGTTATAATAGTTCATTTTCCATGCAGTCCATGTGGGTGAGCAGCATCCAGAACTACGACAAAATTGATACTAGTTAATATTTACCAATATTTCCCTTTCTTTTGAGTACAAATCACTCTTCCATTAGTAAACACCTATGACACTGTCTAATAAGCATTATGAGTTTGGGGAACTATTTGCTTCCTGTCTGGCATCGTGTTGTGCGGGCATGCACCTGGCAGGGTGTGCAAATTCCCACTTTGTGTATTGGGAGATATTTCACCCTTCATTACGTTGAGCTGTCACTAGGGACTGATCACCAAAATGAGCAATCTTTCCAGATAGTTAAAGAATACTGTACACCACAAACTATTTTTTCCTGTGCTTCCCTCTTTCAGGGAAACAAGTGGTCAATGTAAATAGATCCTCCTTATTGAACTTTTGCAACAAGACTGCCTCAAAGTTCATTTCAATGCTTGGATTCTCCTTTAAGAAACAGAGTTACAGAAAACAGATTCTCTATAAAATAGTCTTTAAGAAGGTGGATGCAAAGGATAATAGGATAATAAAGGCCATAATTAAGCATGTAAGGGTGGTGCTATTAAAGAGAAGTACAGGACAAGCTTCACACAAGTTTCTGGGGCATTCACACTCTGTTCTTACAGAGAACCATACTAAGATGCCTGTTCAGTTCTTCTGAACTTCAGAATAGTGGAAAACTAAATAAAAGTCTTCAAACTGCTGTTTGCTTATAATCTGATTATTTAACACTAAGCCCTCCACATCGGTTAATAATCATAGGCATATACTGAATGCAAATATATCAGTGTTGCAAACAACAAGTCCAGAGAATTCAATATAATGCACTATTTGGGATCAACAGTCTTGAAACAACCATAAGAATAAACAGTAGCGAATAAATAAAGCCTTGTTGTAGCTAGTTTCTAATTACATTTAAGCATTCTCAGCTGCATTTAACAAAAGATATGGTATACTCTTGAGATGTGGCACGTTTCTTACATCTTAAGGACCAGGAATCTTCTATGGCTTTGTAATAACATTCAACATTCTATTTCTATATTGTTGGCAAGTACCGCATTAAGTCATTGTAGAGTATTTAAAAAAGTTTCTGCAAATGTAACAATGCATTCAATATTGCAACATATAGGCTGCTAGTGACTTACTGCCCTACATTCTGTGTCTAGCAACTTTCAGAAACAGTTCATTAGCACCCGGACCGATTACAGCCATTATACCTTCATCTTCACACTATAGTACCACCCAAGTCATAAGATCTGGTTTTATTTCAATAAGAAAGTTGTTAGAAACCATACCTTTTCTGCTCCCTTGAGAAAGACATTAATTTCCATTTGTAATAGAATCAAACACAAAAAAATGTATACTTAAAAAACCTTAATTCTGACTACAGAAAGACAAAACAAAACGTATACTAAAGTTTTGCTGCAGTAAAAACATCCATGAAATAGAAGAATTTGGCCTTTTTTTGGTATTACTGTGATAGCAATAGAGGTCTTAAAATATGAAGTTCTGGCTTTACTGACGTAAGTTATGCAGAAAAAATTATCTTCCTGGAGCTTCTTCATGGAATCCGTATGTCCATCGCTATCATTATTTGCTCCTGTCAGTAGATATTAACCATATTAATCTCACAGGACCAAGCCCTCTATTTCCTCCCAGCCATACAGAGTTTTCAGCATCACCTTTGAAGATAAGTGCTTTTTATTTCCTCCACTCTGCTGAGTAGTTTCTCAAGCTGTACTCTCCAGATGACTTCTCTCCTGTGGTCCTACCTAGGCTTTTTATCTTCTGTTTCTCAGTCTTCTTCCGGTAGTCCTAACTTGTTGACTAGTTTAACCCTTGCCTTGCTATAAGGAGCTTTCAATTTAGTGATGGGATATACTAATACTGTTTGAAATGGTAGACTGTAGCTTGGCAAACATTGCATATCAGTTCCAACAACAGTTAATTGGTGAAAACAAGCCCTTAATATCAATCCTAATCATGAACTCTTTCAGCATTGCTGCAGTGTAAGTGAAGGGGAATCAAAAGCTTGGAAATGGTGTGTGGGTTTAATACCTGCAGGCATGTGTCAAGCCTTCTTTGGTTTCACAGCTCTCAGACAGTGTATCTATTTGAGAGCATTTTGCATGACTTATTCAGTGTAGGTAGGTGTTATCAGACGTTGTCTTTTCCTTTCACCTTTTTGTAGTTTGACCAGAATAGGCTATCTTGGCTGTCATGAAAAGCTAGAATACTTTGCCTGGCAAAAAAATAAACTGGCAGCATGCAGCTGCAAAATATGTCAGTTTGTGAAAGTAACTAAACAGCAAAGGTTTTACATTCCAGCTCCCTATCAATGTAAGCAGAAAAATATTTACTCAAATGAAGTTATTAAAACAGGATATTGGTGTAACCAAATGCTGAAATGAACTAGTTCTGTGACTTAATAAAAAAAAATATGCATTTTCCCAGCTGAAACACCAGTGACTCAACTGAGGTCAATAATCACTCTAGTAAAAACATTGAATTTTATCTTAGAGTCATTAACAATAGCCACTGTGGAAATGATCTGATCTTTCCACTGCTGTCTTTTGGATAGACCTCTTGTAGAGAGCATCTCATGTTCTTGCAGAGTGTCTGGGTTTTGGACTTGCCATTCAGGGAATTGAATGCCCAAACCCTTATGGCAGGCCTAAAGGCTTGGCATCTTAGATCAGGGATGAACTTGGAATTGTTGTGGACTTGGTCAAACCTTTACTTTTTTCCCAGCTTCGCCTCTGGGGTCACTATTTTTGGCATGTTTTACTGTGCAACTGTGCAAGATGCAGCCATGCTTAACATGATGACAAAGGCCTTTGAGGATGCTCAGCATTTTCAGAGGCATATGTGGTATCAGTGGTGGTGTAGTTCACTACATTTTGTCTGGGTCCAAGTTCTGCTTCTGGGTAGATGATGATGTTCCATTTCAGTCTTTCAGAAGTTTTTAGGGAGAATAATTGTTAGCTTATTGAGATGCTGACTTAATATCCAGTCTGCAGCTCCTGAAGTCCTTGAAGTACTTCAGCAAATAGCTTTCCTGACTTCCAAATATGCCCAAATTTCACTTCAGTTAACCATTTAAATTTTATGATGGGGACAAAAACGAACATATACCAGAACAACTTCAATACAGCCACATTGAACATAATTTTTTATTTAAAAAAAAATCTAGGAGATAGGCCATGGAACAAAGAGATATATATTTAAATGAGTTTTAAATGAGGAATAAAAAATAATTACATAGTACCGATTAAAACTCTTAAACAATAATTATATCTCTGTTACTCAAGATTCTGCTGGATTGCAAAAGAAATGGGCATTGTTATTTTTGTAACAAAAAAAATCTTTGCTCACAGAAGCAAAACAGAAAACAGCCTTCATTATGCAACACGTTTTATGCTAAGCCAGATCATTGCAGAGATTTTTTTCCTACTGCTTTTGCCAGTAATTACCCATTCTGTATGGCACAGATGAAGTCATAGCTCTTTAGAAGCCATTTTGTATAATAAATGATACTTGCTTTGTTTTTCTTTATTCCACTTAATTAATGCTAATTCTATTTTCCTCCTCTTTTCTGTCGGTCTAATGCCTGTTAATGCTTTTCTGGAAAAAATTTATTTAAACACCAGAAGTCCAAATATAAGTTAAGTTCCATGACAATATATCTACATCTGTAGGAAGCAAACAGAAGGAAGCTGCTTCTTTGAAATCAACTTGGCAGTGTAGAAGCTGAAAATGTCCATCCAGATGGAACTGAGATTCTCTAAAGGCTTTGTGTTTTCAAATACAATAAAATCTTATGGCTCTTCTATTCAGTCTGTTCAGAGGGATATATTATTCTGTGGAGTGGCACAACTCGAAGCTGTAGAAGAAAAGATAAAGGCAGCAATAAACTTCTGCCATAAACTCAAAAGATGATAAATGTTTTTAGAAGTTCTGTATAAATAAAACTTATTCTATCAACTTGGTGGTAAAAGTTGCAGGCATGTATGTTTTGCTTTATGTACTGTCTGAATGAAAATTAAATAATTTCTTAGGCCACATTTCAATGACTAGTCACATTTCTCCTGAGACTTTTAATCTGGGTACACGTGTGTCCACCTCCATCTTACTGAAGCTGAACATTAATTATTCATTGAGGTTCATTTATGTGAAATCTAAGAAAATGAGCAAGTCATACAATTGACAAAAATATACAACATAGCTATTGTAAAGTAAAATATGTCTACTTCAGACCAAGAGTATGGCTTGAGTCTGAACCCATAATGACTTTTGTTCCACCACTCACTGAAACAGCGAGACTTTCTCGCTTCCTGACACAGGGGCAGATAGAGATTTGTTATATTTTGTTTGGGGCATAAGACATCATTAGGTCTCTTTTGTAGGAATACTTTGATGTTTCTTTAAGAATAAAAACTTTCTACTTTTCTTATGGCAGAGATAGAAAGAACAAGGAACTATATATGGCAGCATAAATCTGCCATAATCACAAGCTCACCTTGAAAGGCACACTATAGAAATGAAATTAACTGCTTTCTAGGAAATCTTTCTCTTTGTTATGCAAACAGATAAAGGTGTTGCAAAATGTAATGTTCCGTTCTGTTTTCTAGCCACTTCTTTTTTAATTTCTTTCCTATATCTGGCTGAAATTTTCCTTGAATTACAGAAACTTTATTTGCTTTAACTTTCTTACACTCATTTCCACCTTTGATTTTTTAAACTGAAAGCCTAACATGTAGATCAGACCGAAAGTTTCAGGGCCCTTGGAACACGAGTGCATATCTTTGTGACCAGGGACATTGCTTCAGCCTGATGACTGTTGTAACATAGAAAAAGAAATAAGACGTAGTCAGTCCTACAGGCTACAGAGACAGAGTGGTTCTATTACAGTATCTCTATAGGCAGGCACTCTGAAGAGGAACAGACCGAGCAGCATTCACTAAGCCACAGTCTTGGTGGAAAGTTAGTTCATCTAAGTTTCATATCCTCCTATCCTACCCTGAAGGTGAACAGATTTATTAAAGTGAAGTTACATGGTTCTGTAGAAAATTTCCACATTTCAAAGAACTGTGGACAGGATGGGTGATGTCATTTATGGGGTGGATAGTCTAGATATAATATCAAAACAGAAGGCTGAGGAGCTAGGGTTAGTTCTTCTAAGGCATTGAACATTCTCAGTTGCATAAAGAAGCTCAGTAATCAATAAATTTCAGTGTGCAATTTATAATGTCGAACATTAGCGGAGATTGGAGACTGTTGTAAATGTCACCAATTATCTATATAAAGGCTAAATCCTCCAGGGATGAAATCAGAAAACAGATAAGTTTACAACAGAGCATGGTCTTTATGAATTCTGATCAGATGTTCCTATAACATCAGTGATACATGAGTGGACTTAAAAATTATCTAGCTCAAGGAACAAAAACAGAATATAGAAGAATAATTAAAATATATCCCTTCAGCTGAAGTTTGTAAGATGGATAATAGAATGGCCCAGATAAAGCATAAATGCTTGTGCATTTGCTATGCTTGCCCTTTCAGTCTCATCTAAATTATCACAATATGGGATTGAAATTTTTTGTGTGTATCATATTCTGAACTCAAAAATGAGTTACTCCCTAAACTACCCAGTATCTACTAAGTATTAGATGGGGCAGGTGTCAGTCTTGAACAAAGCCTGGAATGTGCAGAGCTCGTTGTAAGACAAGGCCTCAATTCTTACAGTGCAAAGATATAACGAATTGTAATTCATATTTTATACAGAGGAGAAAATGTATCATAGACGAGAGAATTGTTGAAGGTCACATAAAGAAATTTATATTGAAACCAAGTGCAAAGTCAAATCTGCTTCCATCCCAGTTTTTTAGTCATTTACTCTTTCCTGGTCTTAATCTTAAGAACAGCTTGTCTGGCTAACAAGGCTGAAGAAATTGCTTTATACATTTTAATAGCATCATTTAGAAAAATGCTGCTTTAATAAAATGCCTTTCTAGTAGACCTGCATTGTAGCATAAGAGAAATGTGTAGATCAGGTAACATAAGAAATGTGTTCAACCGTAAGGGGTAAATTCAATATGTTGTTGTATTTGATAGAATAGTAATCAAATCCATACCCTGAGATACTGCAATAGGTGCATACCTCCTCAAATGTAACAGTCTTCTCTAGGTTTAGGCTTAGACGGCATGCTAAAAATAGCCAGTTCTTTCAGACTTTGATCATTTTTCCAGTAGGCCTCTTGCCACAAGTAACAATTTTATTTATTATAACATGGTCTTGTGTTGACGTATCAAATTATCTTATTTTCTAAAGGCAAGGGGAAAAAATGAGAAAATCTCTTCCTTTTGATTTGATATCCCAGTACTAAGACAAAGATTTCTTGGAGCAAGCCTTGTGAATAAGCAGCATCAGGGCCTGGCCAAAGTGTTTTCTTTTTGTGGTGCAGTTCTTTGTAGTATAACATAAGATATTGGTGGGGAGGGGTGGAAACATAGAAGGAGAAGTGCATTGGACAGCACACATACCATTATCATCATAAATGCCAAGAAAAACTTTCAACATAGGTAGGGTGAGAGAAGGTGAGAGACAGTATGTGAGACAAAACAAGCAGCACTTGATTTATAATGACTGGGGAAGTTAAATGGGCCTTGAGATGTGGCAGAAGGGATTTATCCTTTCTCATAAAAACTGTAACTGAAAATCTATTATCATGAAAAGGGCTCAGGGTAACTTGAGCTCTTTCACCTGGGAAGTTAAGAAAGTACTAGAATGTGCATGTGGATATCTGCAGTAAGAAACAGTGTCAACTAATGGCATGCACATTTCTATACCCATGTATTTTTTCATA
Organism: Burhinus oedicnemus; assembly: GCA_008921705.1. Lineage (NCBI taxonomy): Eukaryota > Metazoa > Chordata > Aves > Charadriiformes > Burhinidae > Burhinus > Burhinus oedicnemus. The sequence goes on along the minus strand of VFFE01007243.1, from coordinate 1,881,960 downwards.
TTCCTATTTTAAGAGGTTTCACTGAAATTACATAGCTTCCCATGATTTGCCTTTGAAGACTCCAAATGGAGACATTCGAAACCCAAAAACCTTAACTGTTACCAGGGTTTGGGGTACAACTGGTTGTCTCTTTCTCCCTCCAAAACTAAACCATAGAAGAAAAAGTTGTAGATAAAAGACTATCGGAGGAAGTACAACACTCCAATCTTCCCCATTAAGTGAAAACTTTTGTTTTGGTGTCAGAAAAGGGAGTTCATCTGATCAAATGCTGAAATTAAATTCTGGTCTTTCGCACTTAAATAAAAGCATTGCACAGAATATACTCCCCATAGGGGAGTTAGTCAGGATGTTTATTTTGTGCCTGCATTTTTGGGGGATGCACCAATACCTGGAGAATAAATCGTGGTAAGTTGACTCAACTTGCATGACAATATCTTTACTCAGATCTCTGCAATGCTTTTTACTATCTGCTCTTATTATTGTTCTCATCACGAGATGAAAAAACCTGTTAAGGGGAATTGGGAAATTAGTGTTTTTATAGCTAAGAGATACTTCAAAGATTTTTAAAATTTGCTCTTTTCCAGCTCACCAAATTATTTCACTGGCTGTCGTTCATGACAGGGTTATGATCTTAAGCCGGCGAAGTCGAGGTATAGTGGACTGGAGGAGACGCAGTGCAGTGAATGCTAAAAGCTTGACATTTTGGTAGTAGCATGGTGAAAGCAGAGTATGTTGTGTGCCGGACTGCTCTTATGAAGTGATGCCTGCCTGTGAGTTGAAAAGCAGACCAGGTACTTCTAAATGGTGCCATTATCTTCCTGTAGATTTTTTGGTTTTCCTCAATATGTTTTGTGAGACGTCTTACCTATTTTACATCTGTTATTTTTCCTGCTTTCATAGAATGCTATTACAAAATGACTGTCAGATGGACTGTGTTTAATTATTGTTGTGGTTTAGGCTGGGCTGGCCACTAAATAAACGACAGATGCTCTTTTTTAACCTATCTCCTTTGCCAAAACAGACGGGAGAAAGAATAAGGGAGAGAGACTTATGGGTTGAAAAGAAACTAAAACTACATTAATAAATGAAACTAAAAGTATTAACAATAAAAAGAAAAGACAATAATATTTACAAGAAAATAATGAAAGATACACAATATATACAAATATATACAAAACCAGTATCTAGCTCCTAGGATGACCATCATGCCACCGACAGGCACTGGGAAAGTCCCAGACTGGACTCATCTAAGGACAGGAACTGGATTCAGGAACGCACAGATTGGGATCAAAGACAGACAGACAGACAGAGTCCTCCTTGAATGCCAGCCATTGAAGAAAGAGGCTGACTCCTTTGATCCCTCAGCTTTATAGTGAGCATGGTGCAGATGGGATCGAATACCCCATTGGTCAGTTTTGGGTCACCTGTCCTGTCCGCTTCTCCCCGCAACCCCTCTACGCTCTTCCATTTCCAACCCTCCAATGTGGCACATAACAAAGTTGGCTGGCCTTGGTTGTTATAGCAATAAGTATAAGCAAGAGCCTCTCTGCATACCGTTCTTTGGTATTAACTATAAGCATGAGACACGTGAGAAGCAGACACTGAAAAACATGTTGTTAACTTTAGAGGGTTAGAAGAGACAACTGAAAAGTAAAATTACTGAAAAAAATCGGTTCTGTTCTATCTCAAACCAGAACAATTATGCATGTAGTATACTAAGAATACTTGAATTCCAGTAAGAAATAGTTATCTTTCATTTCCTCTTTCTTTTTGTGACATGAACTGCTTTTTATATATCCATGATATAGCTTCATTCCATCCTTGAGGGATGGAAAAACCCTCTACTGCAATTATTTTCTCAATGATTTTACAAACCAGAATTAGATTTCCTTCCAGTTTTGCTGTGTAACTCAAGCCCTGGTTTTTTATGTTTTCACTTACATTAAAGGGTATTAGTAAATACAGCCCATCATTTGAAAGCAAACGTACATTTGGACTTGTGTACTGTGACTGAAAATTACCAAAGGAAATGGTAACGCAGACAGTACCACAGAACTTCTGGGGAAATTGAGAGCTGGTTTTGGTTCCCATCTTTTCATTGTCTATATGGAATACACCCATGTATAACATACAGATGCATACAGATGCCTCCAGACTGACCTCTTGAGCATTCCTTCCGCCTATCACCAAAACTCCCAGATTAAAAATCTATGGCTCATTAAACAGGAAGGGAGGAGTATATTACCTTAGAAATATTACAGTCTGTCAGGATTGCCTTGTCCCAGAGTGGAGACTTATCTGTAAAACCTGCACACAATTACTTTTTAATGATTTTATCCTGGCTCATTAGGAGAGCAGCTACCACTGAGACTTAAGAGTAATCATGCAGCTGTACTGCATGATACAGCTATCGTGCATCTTGGAGTCTTGGGAGAGGCACATCAGCATTTACTGAACTGGTTTTAAAAACCTAGAAATTGTAAATGAGATAGAAAAGGGATACTACAAAGCTTGCAAAGTATGTCCATGATATTGTATGTTATAACAACGGCACGTATTTCCCTGCTGGAATTTCATTCCCATTCCCTTTGTATAATTTATTGAATAAATTTGTTGGAGACTATTTAAAACAATATACTTCTTAAATTTTGGATTTGAGGTGCATGGTAAACCTGTGCTTGCTTTAAAAAGGATCGTAACTTTGCTGAATGTATCTGGAATTCCTTCTTGATTCTATTTTTTACCTCTTTGGAACATAAATTAAGTTACATTTTTCCAATCACCCATAAGAATTTGGTTTCACACAGTTGGCCTGACTAAAGAGCAGAATTTTGGAATTTCTGGAGAGATACAGCAATTGCACACACAAAATGTATAGCTAGTGTTTTAAATCAATTCTCCTTCTGGTGCATAAGGACAGGAAGATTTTTTCCATTAACTGCTCTTTAGCTAGCAGGTAGCTTAATCTTGTTCGATTCTTGCAGGGTCTTGCAGGACCCATAATATTGCTCACTATTTGAATAGCTGTTGCATTTTGAGGTACCCTGTATCCTCCCTAACTGCAACTGAAGAAAAAATGTTAGAAATTTGTCCTTCTTAGAGAAATTTAATTCATTATGAGAACTGTGTTTAACAGTTCATATCAGTACATGCTCCTATATGAGTATGTGCACAAACTCACATATCCACAAAACCCTCACAGCACTTTCACAAATAGCGAGAAATGGAATGGAGGATATTTCCCTAAATCTTAAAAAATCAAAGACCAAATCCTTGGAAAGAAATTAAAAGTTCAAGCTGATGGCTTCCTTTTTCATGATGCTGCATTTTGCGCCTTTAGTTTTCAGGTTTTGTTTTGCACTGGGAGAAGCAGAAGCAACTTTAAAAAGACTTAATAAAGTCTTTTTGGAAGAAAAAAACAACAGTAAGTTCTGATAAACACAAGAGGAAAAATGCAAGAATTAGACGATATGAATTAGCTTAAACAAGCTATCTTGTTACTTCCTTTTTATTTAAAAAGAGAACACTCATAATTTTCTCCTTAAGTGACTGAAACTGTAAATGAGCTATGAGCAAACCAATGCAATTATACTTGTAACTTTTACTAGACACACAATTAATCTGGCTGTTCATGTAGAATATATTAACTGCACACTGAAGAATGGTGAAGTTTGAGACTGCTTTATACACTAGAGAGTAAATAGTTGTAATGAATATTACTCTTTACACATTATTTAATATACAAAACTATCTGCAATTTCACCAAAGGTGCTGCAGATTTAAAAGGACTGATAGCTAAACCACACATTTTATATGAGCAAAAATGATAATTTATTTCTTGCTGTAATGAGATGACCAGACTAATGGATGGGAAAAAAGTAGTTTTCCCTATAAACAGTGCACATCTTTTACTAACATGGAAGGAATAGGCCTAACAATACCCTGGAAGCAGATGAGAGTGGTGAACAGAATTTCTATTTCAAAATGTCAGAGCAGAGCTGTGCAGATTTTCCCTCCTCCATTTCAAACTGCCTTCTAACAAGTTCAACAATGAAATTCTTGTATTTGTAGAAAGCTCATGTCTCGCATATAAATTCTTACTTGCCAAGGATTTTGCATGGTTTTTGTAGTGCATAGAACTTGAGTGACTATAGTGAAAACTTCTCGCCTCATTTATCCATCTTCAAACTACATCCCAAATAACTTTACATCATTTGATACTGTCATGATCATTCTTGAGATACATGGTGAACTGATGGGGCAAAGCTAGCAAAGAGCAGCAGCCAAGTGATACTGAACACTCAGGTCTCCCACTGAGATACTGCTTATACTTTTTTTAGCAAACTATGCCAGAAGAAGGAGGGGTTTCTGACAAAGACAGCTAACAAAATTCATACCTAGCACGACTGGTTGTTGTTGCTCAATCTGCTAGTTCAAGTCCTTGATTTATTTCCTAAGATGCATATAGCTATTTATAGCTGAATAGTAATGACTGCTCTGCTTGTCAACCAGGGCAGGGCAGGTGCTGCCACTGGATTGGGTTTAGCCGAAGTCTGTCTCCTACCTTCACTGCAAGGGACCAGTGACTTCAGTTGCCTCAGGAACCCAGCCTCAGCATTAACATTCAGCATTTAATTTGGTTGTTCTCTATCGCTCTCAGTATTTAATGCAACATGAATATTTTGTATATGCAGTAGAAGCACGTCTAGATCCTTGCTGAAAATCATTTTACAACGACAGTTTGTTTTCCTTAGGCAAGTGAAACTTTATCAGCAACAACCACTTTCCTATGACTTTGATACTTTTGATCAACTAAAGAAAGTCAGGGGACATTCTTCTTAGAAGATTCCCTAAGTATGACTCAAATTTAAGGAGGTGAACAAATGCGTTCACCTTTCTTGCTTGTCTTTTCAGCCAACTAACAATTAATACTTATGTATGTTTTATTGGTAGTTTATATGTTTATATATGGTATTTTAAATATAATATTATACTATATTTTATTATATTGACTGTTACAGAATGCTTCCTTCTTAACTTGGTGTTAGTAATGCATTCAATGGAGATAGTTTACTATTTCTTTCCCAAGTCTGTATACAACTCATAACGTTAGAGTGGAATACAAATTAAGAGAATGCTAGGTCATTTCTGTAATTTGGTCCCCCACTGTTCATGTTTTTATATTTAGCAATAAGATTTACTCAGGAAGTGTTAAATTTTTATTTGAAAATCATATTTAAAATAATATTTATTTGAAAATGGTATTTAAAGTTTCTCTTCAATTGGAGAAGTGCACTTTTGACAGTACCAACAATTCAGAACAGTTGTAGGTAAGCTAAGTGGTAGCAGTAGAATCTATAAGTATCTTTCCATTTAGAGTGGTTTCATTACTGGCACTGTAGAACTCTGCTGAGTTGACAGGGCTACCGATAGTCAGAATATCTGACTGCAGCTATATTACTGCACTCATGGCTTGAACACATCTCCGGGGTAGAATATCAGTCATATAGAAGGGTTTCAGGTCTTTTTCCCATCTTATCTATTAAAGAAGATATGTCAGGGAAGATAATATATTAAGATAAAAAGATAGAATCTGGCAGCTAAGACATTCTTGAGGCCTTTATCTTCCAGTCCTTACAGACACAGCTTTTCCTACAGTGCAACCATGCTTCTGGATTCTTTCTTACTTAAATTCATGGTGTGTTTTTGTTTCATATATCTGTTTGATGGACTTTCTTGAGGACCACATCATGTCTTTGAGGATCTGTGCAAATGAAAATGTTCCCTTCAAATAATTTGTCCACGTTCACCAGATCGAATAGTAGGGACCAGAGAAAAAGTGGCCCACTGAACTCCCAGGACAGGGATTGAGCTGAGGCAGTAATGGACATGCAAGAGCCACCACAGCCCTGGGACTGAAGTCTGTGAGAGAAGCTTGCCCAGCACCAACACCAGTTCTTATAGAAGGATGCACAAATGCAGCTTCCACAGGCTAAGCATTGCAGAAAATACCCTAACAACACATGGGTGTTACCAGAAAGATCACAAGTCATCTCTGGTTTGGGAGGGATTGAGATGTATGTCAAATACAAAAGGAACTGACATTATGAGCAATTGCTGGTTGATATCAGAAACCACAAGGATGCACAGACAACACTCTAAGTATCTCTTTTGAACTGAACTTGAGAAAATATTTTAACTGTTACAAAACTTAGATTTATCCTTACAAATTTATCGGTCAAATGCTGTGTTGCTTTATTCAGCGTGCCATTCATAACACTGCCATGAAGATAGCTTTCTAGACAATAAAATCTACTGTACAGATGAACGAATCTTAGGAAAAGATATGAAGGAAATATTTCTTTCTCAAAAACACAACTAAAAAAATCCACTAGCAGAAAAAACAGAGAAGAATTGTATAAAATAAAAGACTAAATAACATAAAGAAATAATTGGAGACACATAGTATTAACAAAGAAGGTGGAGCAGCTCTGAGAGAGGTGATAATAACTCAAGAGATTTACTCAGTTCAAGAGTGCTTTAGTTGGCAATGCTGAAGTTTATGCTAGCGATAGGACCTGATAAAAGATAATCAAGAAAAGAGCAATGACAACTGGCTTCCAAATAGGCTATGTAGACAAGACCTCAGAATATTACTGATTAAAAAAATACTCTGTCAGAATTGGGACTTGTAATATCCAGCCTGTCCAGAAGTAACAAACAAGAAGATTCATTAAAATCTCTGGAGGCTGTAAGTAGAGACAATTTTTTCCCAAAAATTACACACAAAAAAAAATCAGAATGTATTAAAAATCACAGTGGTAGAATACCAAAGAAAAATGGGATTCAATTTCTGGTGGAAAAAGTGAGAGGTTATGTATCTTTGGAAGAAGGGGAAATGTGTGTTCCAGAGAAAAATAAAGGAAAATCCACAAGCAAAACCAAAGAGAAGGTTAGATAATCTCTTTGATAAAAATGGTAGTTGGCGTTTTTTCATCTAAGAATAACACCACCTTTCAAATTCCAATTTACCTTGGTGCATTTAAGAGTTTAATAACGTAATTGACACAAAGGTGCAGGTTGCATACTTAAAGTAAGTGAGGAATTGAGTTAACATTGGTTGATGCCAAATGACAGTTTATATTCTCTCCTGTTTAATATGACAACCAATTTAAGAAAATCCTTGTATTATGTAGGCATCTTGTGACTTTATTTGTTCCTTGAATGTTGTTCAGCAGTGGTGAAAGGATTCAAGTTCAGATGTACGTGGTAGAATGGCATGTTCAAGGCCATATACACTTTAAAGGAAAGAACAGCTCTGTGTTAGGAGTCAAATACTTTCTCATATGGAAAAAGACACAGAAAAACCTTGCCCTCTAGTGGCTGGAAAACTAGGAAGCAGGCATAAATCCTATTTTCACTAATTGGTATCCGGTTCAGGTTTGCTTGTAGCTTGAATACTTTAGCTGGTTTGAATAACTGAAGTTTTCCTTAGTTTCAGATCTGCAAAAAGAAAGACAACCAGTAAGTCACTTAATATTTGAATTCGTTTTTCACTGGAAGAAAAAAAAAGTGTTGACACAGTACTTGAAAGTAAATGGAAATGAGTTTTTAGAACAAGCTGAAGCTGGTTGCACTAGCAGCCATTTGAATAATAGGAATAGCTATATCTGGATATCGTGCTGTAATGTGCAGCAGTTTTAGTTTTCAAACTTTTTATTCTGGAAAGGCAGAATGCAGACATAACTTAGTAGACAGTATAATCCACTTTGCAATTAGTAAGGAAAATCTGACTCTGTCTGATGTGAATCTATCATCTTCCACTTAAAACTAAATTACTTAATAAATAAAATAATGCAGCATTAATGGAAAGCCGTTTAAAGAACACTAGTCCTGCATTTATAGAAATAATTCATCTTTTTGGTATCCAATCTGTGTGTATCATGGCAGGAATTGTGAACATCGATGCTCATTTCTGCTCATTACCCTACTGCAACCCATTGACTTTTGAGATGGCTACTCTGCATTGGTCCAGTTTAAATAGAGAATTAGAGCATATCAGACATATCTCAAACAGAAGAATTAGGTATTGAAATAAACATAAGATTGTGAGGAGCATAGCTAATTACATTCTAAAAAGCACAGAATGAATAATCTTGCCTGTAAATTGTTTACTTATTCAAATAAATAGTCCATTACTGTATTGACTTCATAGTTGTTAAATTGCGTGTTAAATAGGGTATCTATCTCTGTGAGAACAAGGTATTCACTTTTTTCACTACAGAATGGGCTGTTATGTCAGAACATTATCTCTGGCTGATACTGAACAGCCCATATGGGTCACCAGGAATCCAAGTTTATTTTACCCTTTCTGTTATGGCGGACAGCTTGTTAGTTTATTTTTCCAAAGGATGCATAAGTGTTGTTTCCTTGGCCAACTTTTATTTGCCTTCCTCCAAAAATTTTATTCCATAAAGTTTATTGGAACTAACCTCAATAAAATAATATTTTCCATGTGTAACTGGAAATCATCCAAGCTTTATATTTGTTATGGTTTCACAAAGACTGAAATAGGAAAGAAAGATTACAGTTATGTTTTCAACATATCTTTTCCTTTACTTTAAAAATAAATCAAACCATCTTATTTTGGAATATATTTTTTTTATTAGCTCATGCAAATTGTACACTAATTTTCATAAGAGAGCTAACACTACAGTCAGTTACCGCTATGTAAATAAAACAGTCAATTAGAAGACAATTGTTTTAAAGTATAATCAAAATCTCTGACACTTTATAACAAATCAAATGGCAAATATGGAAAGTTTCATGTTCTTGGAATGCCAATGATTTCATTGTCTCAATAAAAAAAACCTTAGACCTGTTTACTTCCTGACTTTTTTGCTCACTCTTGTCTTTTCCATTCTTACATCATAATAAAGTTTCTTTAGTGTTGTATACCAGTCACTGGGGGAGCTCATGTAACCAATAATATCAATCCTCAATAAATTGGATTATTTTCACTGGATTGCATGAAATTTGACAGACTATTGCAATTTACAATTTCATTGTAAATAAATTATTCAGGGCAGAATGTTCAACAGATGTAAATAATTTACAGTCTGAAAATGGTGTGCTAGGCAAACTCTAATGGAAAAAATAAAATATTGCAGTATATCTTGAATACTTAATCATGGTGTACTTAAGAAATCAAAGTCCGTTATCAAACTATACTCATACATGTTATCCTTTCAGCAACTGATTTTGGTTTTTAAAAGATAATAATGTCTAATAAACCAAATGACTGCTGTATATCTTGAGAGAGTACTGCTTTTTAGAAATTTAGGAAGTATAATACCTATTACAGAATGAAATCGCAACTTTCTAAGTTATGATTAATTCCTATTTTAGTAATAAACAGTCTATGTGAGAAATATAACACTGAGAATATATGGCTGTGTATTTTCATTACCTTTGAACCTTACAGTAGTTTTTGTGAAACTCTGAAGATATTATATAAAGTAATATATTACTAGTAATAAGATAATGCATAAATGTGATTGTCCAACAATAGAATATACACTATGTAAATTTAAAACAAATGTGTTTAAAGCTGATGTGTTAGAAAATCTTTTTTTTTTTTTTGCCTGTATAGATGGCAGATGACAGATATGACCATAAAATGAATGGAATTTTAAGAAGGAATAATTTTGCCCAATATCATATATAGCACGTGTCTTTGGAAAAGTACATTGCATTCCATTGTGAGAAGACATAATTAAAGTTGTACATTCTCATCGCACGAGTTAAACAACCTGTGAGTAAGGAAATTAAGCTTAACATGGTCCATTTTTAGGATATGAAAATGTGGATGTTTTTCCCTAAAGACTCTTTAAAAGCTCCTTAACTACAAGCACGAGTTCAAGGAGTTTCATATTTCTAATAATTCTGTTCCCTTCAGTTATATAGCCTTTTACCATTGCCACACATGAGATATTGTGACTTACATTTACAAACTTAGGAAATTTTAGAAAATCGCAGCATTTGACATAGTTCTTGCAGATGTTGTCTGCAGCTCAAAAGATTTTCTCCAGTGTGCTGTGTATCAGCTGCAATAAACACTTATTTTTCTTCTTACAATTTTGTGTGCAACCTCCACGGCTTCTGGAAGTTTTTAAGGGATAAAACCTAATGTGGATGATGAGAACAGCTAAATGAGGAGATGGAATATTCTCCCAAATACCTCACTCCCTCTTCGACTCCATCTGTAGGAATCAGTCCATAACATAAATATCCAGGAACTGGAATTCCTTGCTGTTAGTATTTAGATCATCTACAAAAATAGAAATCTTCTGTTTAAAACAAAAAAACCCAAACAAACAAAAAAACCCCCACCAAAACAAAAAAAAAAAACAACAAAAACAAAACCAAGAAAAATCTGTAACTTACTAAAAGTTTGCTTATTATAAGATAAAGCAGCAATGTGAATTATTCAAGGGACAAGCAACCCTTATTACAGATGTAGGATGCAGTTCTCCTATCTGCAATGCAAAACACAAACCAGTATGCCCTGCCTTCCACCCCACCCCACAAACCTGTGCTACCAAGAAACTTAAACTCTGAGCTGAAAAATTTGCATTTTAGAAGTCCAGAATTTCTGATAATTTCCTGTTGCTAGTTCAGAAATCTTCTGGTGTGTTACTTGTTGTGGATTCCATTCTGTAGTGTCTCATTATTCCCATACGCATTGTAGAAAACATACGTGCCTAAATCAAGACTGAACTCCACTACAGGATCCAGTCCCTAAAAGTTTTATGCTAAAATACTAAACTTATAACTCAGCACTCAAGTTTCTATATGTATTTATGCTCTGTATCCAGAATAAAAACTGACTACAGGACCTGGTATTAACAACAAATCATCTCTCGAGTCTCACAGAGCAAAGCAAATGAGAATATGCACAAGAGACTCTCTGAAGGTCAAAGCTGAAACCCTATTATGCCCAGGAGTTGTGATTAGTGTATGTTTCCTCAAAAAGCAACAGTTCAGCCGCATGCCAGGCAAGTGGTCCCCTGTGGCTTGTAAAGCAGGGGTTTATGTCGCTGTGTATCCCATGGAGGATTAATGATTGTACTGTGTCTCTGTCAGTCTGTGACTTGATGGAGAATGTCTTGATAAGTGTTGCTATAGATTCCTCGAGTCAGAGGGCATTCGTGAATGTATGAGTTTCCAAACAGGAAAAAGTATAACGGAAGGAGTATTCTATCAAAAATTGCAGTATTGAATAAGTAGGATAGCTTGAACACTGCGTCATTGCTCAGAGACCAAAGATGACAATTATAATGTAGATCAACAAATTTCTCATTGTCTGTAAAACTGATGTTTGTGACTTGGGTCAAAAGATTAGAAGACACTGGAAAACAGTGGACAACAGAATATTGGAATAAGTCTCGGCATCACCTGAAAGCCTTAAAAGAAACTGAAGACAGTACAAATACAATTCCATATAGCCTTTTGATATGTACTGTACTGTAAAAGGAGAGATCCTTTCAAACAAATATCTCTTCCAGATTTCATGGTTTTTATAAGAAAAACACATTTTCAAGAATTCTTAGAAATATCCATTTTAATTGTAAAAAATTATTGCCCCCAAGGATGCTTAGTTGCTTTCATATGGTAACAAAGCTTTCACATCAACAAGTTAGGGCCAGATAAGTGCTCAAAGATCTCAAGCAAAACTTGAGCTAATGCAGAGTATATTAGGAAAGAGAAGGACATTTTTCATGTGAAAAATTGGCAAAGTAAATAAAAAGTTTACAAACCATGGAATACCTATACCACAAAAGACTTCGGAAAAGAAAATTTTTTTCTGATGGTAGATTATGTAAGAGTCCCCTTATATTGTTAGATCAAGAAATTTTTAGATGTCCTCAGGAGGAATCTTTCAACATCACCTTCAGAAGCCTAGCCCATCTATACACTGTCCTTGGCAAGATTAGGGTTAAAATCTACTGTCAGATACTTATGGAGGCAATAGTCATTTGGAACACAAATTCTGGTTTCAGAAATATCAATAGTAAAATGATAGTAAAAGATGTCCAGTACTATCTTTTGCTTTTTCTGGATGGTTATATGGGGTAAAATTCACTTTAGATGTCCAAAAAACTTTGTTAGTTCTTTTTTAGTCCTTCCAGGAATTACTTGCTATGTTAAGTGCAACTATATCAAATAGCTAAAGAGCTCTTCAACTGGCTTGAAAAAGATGTAGCAGAGGATGTCCTGTATAGTCACATGCTTTTTATAGGGGGAGTTTTCCATCTAGTAGAATAGGAAAGAGGGAAAAGGTGTACATCATGATACACACTGCGGCAGATGAGATCAACTTGAAGAAACTATACAAGTGGTCTTGTCAGCAGAGAAGAGAGATCTGTTTGCTCTTTGAATTTCTGTTTCTAGGAAGATGAGCATGGGTTTATTAAGTGCATGTTTAAATAGTACAGTATTGCATACTTCTGATGCTTGTAGAACTTAGCTACAACCCTTCTCAGTATGGATTTTGAATTTACAGTGCACAGGTGCCAATCATTACAGCCACTTAGTGTTATGTGAAATCTGAACGTTTTTTCCCTACACAGGCTACATGTGCACAGTGACGGCTCCTGTCTGGAGTGCTTAGCTCTGCAAAGAATAACATTTCCAATATCTCCTTCCACAAAGGTGTCACTGATGCCTCAAAATATCCAGATAAGTATTTTGGGTATTCCAAAGGAATTTTGGAAAATATTTGAGCTATGGCATAGTTAAGCTAGCATTAGAAAAATGCATTAGAAACAAGCATAAGTCCACGGTTCAGAGTAGGCTGCTGGAAGGGCCCTGAGACCATCCCCCCTCCTGTGGGGAGGTGGTGGGGGATGCTGAGCTCAGAGCCAGTGCAGCTGAGGGTAGTCCTTGTCCTGCTGCCGCCCATGGGGGGAAGATCCCCAATAGCACTGTGCTGCTAGCAGGCTGCAGCTGGGGCTGACCCCTGCCTGTGGGAGCTGCTTTTGGCCAAGGCTCTCGTGCTTGGTCCCTGCCTGAGCTTCAGCCCCACTGCATTGTAGTCCTGCTCTGCCTGGCCATGGGCCTGCCGAGCCCACCGCTGACCCCAACCCGCAGTCCCCAAGGATGTGCCCAATGCCCAGGGCTGGGGCTGCCCCCAGCTGTCCCCCAACCTTCCCTACTCACTGGCAGGTGAGTTCTTGCCCTGCTGCCCCAGGGGAGCCCTTGCTGCTCCCAACACCCCAACCCAAAGGAGCCACAAGAGGGAGGACGACAGTCATGTTCAAGTGAGAGTCAGACATGTCCATTGTGATGAGGCAGGTCTGAGGTCAGGCTGGGAACATCAGCGAGCAAGTCAGGGTCAGGATCAGGCCCAGTATCAGTGAACAGGTCAGACACAGTCCGGTGGCAGGGGCAGGTCCATGGCGACGGGACAGGTCTGGGTGAAGCCAGACAAAGTCCCCTGGCTTTGCACAGGCTGCAATGCACCAGGAGCTGTAGCTTGGGTAGGGGCCAAAAGTTAGAGGCTCAGCAGCTCAGCTTAAAAGCAGCTCCCATGGGCAAGGGGCTGGACCTGGCTGAGGCCTCCCTGCAGTGCTCTCTGGGGGACTGTCCCCATGGCTACCAGCAGAAATGCAGCTGTCAGCTGCCCTCTCTCTAAGTTGGCCCTGACCCCCAGCAGTCAAACCCCCAGGAGAAGAGATGCTCTTGGGGACTTACAGGTGTTAGTGCTCACTCCTCAGCCCTCAGCCTACTTTGGTAGCTACTTATCTACCAAAGACTTGCTGAACCAGAAGGATGGCTGCAGTTTTGTGTCCTGCTTTGAGAGTGACTTCCTTGATAGTGTGTAGATTGGATGTTTCAGGCAGCCTATCACAGAAATAGAAAAAACTGCCATAGATATTGTCATGGCTGAACTGGTACTGTGTGTCTGACTGGAAAAAAGCCCAGTGGAGCATCCTTCCCTCCTTCATACACCCAGGAGCTTTTCAAATCCTCACACAGATTTTATGCATTGCAGTGGACCATGAGGAAACTGATAGAATTATTCTTAGCTGCATCAAGCTTGTAGGAAGTGTCAGCTGGTCTGATATCATATAAAGGCTCATCTAAACAATTCCTGCAGGACATTGAGAATATAATGCAATTTCCTTGGGGCAACATGATCTTCAGAGCACGTAGTATGGCAGCAGGCAATAATCACAAACACTGGTAAGAGAGTTAGAGACCTTCATGCTGTGGGGAGAGGCTGGGACATGCTGAAGTTCTTAAAATGGGGATGATGTTTGATGTTCACATTACCACTCGTGATTGCTGAGGACCAGAAACTCAATGAATGATCATCTTGAGAATTATAATGTATCATTGTGTCCTTCTATGGGACCCTGGATATGTAGGTGTGCCTCACTGATGCCATTACTGAAATCACACCTCACTCTCTGAGGCAATGTATATCCACCCATGCATGACTTTAGAAACGTGTGGCACAACCCCATGATGCCTTCCTGCAGCCATATGGTAATTCCATAGTTTATATTACTTACTTAGTAATACTTATTCCACAGCTTATATTACTTGCCTAGAACCACCAACACCTGCCATTTCTGGCCTGACTTCTAGCAACTCAGATACTGGTGAGCTGTTAAAAATAGTGGTATGTGGATAAGTAGGTGATCGAAGGCTAGAGGGATAAATGGTAAAGGATGTTAGCCAGTCCTAAAGAGAACAAGGTGTTCTTCTAGAGCTGCGACACTGGCTCTGCTTTCTGCTTCCTCCCTTGTTCATTTCCTAACTCACCAGTATCGCTCCTCTAGCCCACACTGATAAAATAATATCCGTATGGATGTTAAAGAAATATGGACATTGAAAGATGCTGGGATATGATGGCTATGAGTCAGGGAACGGTGCTACTTTTGGCTGGGTAAACCAGGCTGAGTGGGTAATGTAGTTTGTGGCACACAGTATTCACTGTGTGCATGAGATGGGGGTATACCTTGTTGCACACAACTAAAACATCAGGCTGAGCAGCCTTCCCTGGTGCAACCCTTAAAAGTGACCTGACAAAGTGGTATAGAAACTGTCTGAGATTGGTAATCAAAGCATCCCGCTGAATTTTGGAAAATAATACCTTCCTGGGACATTTTTTCATCCTATGTGGTTAGATAATCAGGCATGAAAAGCATAAGCTGAAGTATATATGAATGTGAACTCAAAGTTCTAAAAGACTGGAATTATTCAAATAAATTCTCACTTCAAGATGTGCAATTGTCCTGGTTTGAGGTAAAACAGGACCAATTTTCTTCAGTAACTTTTCTTTTTAGCTAGGCCTCTTCTAACTGCTGAAATCTGTCGTTCCACCGGATTAGGCCAATTTGGCCCAAACCACGACAGCAATAAATATAAAAAATAATGTTTCGCTTCAGTCGGAACCTTTTTTAATAAATTATTTTTTTATACATTATTTTAATATAGTCTGGATTTAGTTAAGATCTGAGTTTGTATTGATAATATTCTTATGCCAGGTCTTCTTATTTAGTTCTTCCTTACCTGGTCACTCTCAAATGATTGGCTTCATACTCTTTTTTGATTCTTATAATTTTATCCAAAACCTGAAACTGTAATAGAAGTGGAAATATTACAAGACACGGTTGGTTTATGTAACCTTTCAGGAGACATACGAATCCACCCTGCCTTGTTATTTTGAAAAAATAATCTGAATTTTTCTGAGTGTAGACCTGTCATTTAATCCTCTTTTAGTAAATCCAGGTATTAGTGGCTAGAATAAGATAATACAGAGAAAAATGCATGATAACCATCAGAGACAGTGTAGTAGTTTAGTATATGTGAGTAGCTATTACAGGCAGCAAAAGTCAACTTATCTTTCCAGGCTAAGTGAATGTTACATGCTCAGGAAATACAGGAGATGTGAGGTAAAGGTCAGTGATGACTTTTCATGGACCAAAGGTTAGAAGAAACCACCTGAGTGCCCAGTAGCCAATAAATCTATATTATTGTATTCAGATTAGTGTACAATGACATAGTCATATCCAATTACATTACATGCATTAAGATTTTTGGGTTTTCGATTGTGTGCCATGGCTGCATTCCTATGTCCTTTAAGCAATTTTAATTTACAGATTCCCATTTGCATGCTCAAGATTTTCATGTACTTTCATTGGTAAGATAAATTAGACACAGTTGCTTCCCTAAAAGTAACTGCCCTGCTAGGGAAATTTAGGTAGTAATTTTTACTCCTGATTTTAAATGTCTGTCTTCTTTAAAGTTTGTTTTTATCATTTCTGGATTTATGTGATCACCATAGTACAGAACTTGCCGTGTTGTATGCTTCTTGCATATTAGCATATGTGACTAGAAACTCCTTATGGGAGCGCTTTACTTCTGCTGTTGATTTAATCAAAAGGCTCTAGATTAAGTTTGGCAGGATTTTTCTTTTCATTGTTTTTCTTTCTATGGAGTATGGTAAGGTCAGTAATCTACTTAGTTTAATGCTCTACGGTTGAATTTGCAATTCTCCTTATAAGAATTAACAGAAAAACCACATATACACACAAAATGTTGCATCTGTCATTAGGTATTTCATGAGCAAAAAATAATTTAAATAAAACTGTTGTAAAAAATATGAAGAGGGGATAATTATATAAACCCAAACTTTCAACCAAACTTGCAATATTTTTTCTGAGTTCTTTTGTTACATGTTAAGAACTACATGTTAAAGTTTTCTGTATTCTTCTTAAACTAATAATGTTTTGTAGACTGATTCTAGTATTTTCTCTACTGTAATATTTTACTCTCCCACTAATACAAAAACTTTCTCAAGTTTTGACCATTTGATTCAATCTGAAAATAAGAACATGTTCTTGAAAGGCATTAGAAAACACACATTTTTGTGCAACATAACATTACTTTAAATTTGACTTGGGAAGTTTAAAGGTGTTTCTTTTTCTGCTAAAAATATTTTTCTAGATATCATGAAAACAGCTTGCTTCAACTAGAAAGGTAATAGAAAGAGATGATGGTACTTTCTGCTTTGAATTAGATCCAGACATTTCATTAGTGCAAAATCATCATTGTCTTAAATACCTCAACTCATTTGTGTCTGGAATTTCAGAATGATGGTTTTAAAGTTTTTAAAGTGCACTCTAGTAACATCTATAAGGTCAAACGGCGATTGGCTATATCCCTTCAATGATCACAGTAAACAATGACATTAAATGTGTTTCTCATGAATTTAAATTGTTAGCCACTTCATTTTCTATCTGTTAATAAAAATTGGGCATTGTCTGGAATAAATATGAAGTCAATTATCAATGTATTTTAACCACACTTTGAATTTTACAGCAGGCAATTTGTGATACTTTGGCTTCATACTTTATTGTCGATTTATTTCTTACAGCAATGTAATGTTTCTCTTCTTGGACTAATGTTGCATATTTTACTACCTGAAACAGATGTGTAGAAAAACTTGAAAGGACAGAAATATCTTTTTACTGCAGTTCAAGTGTTCGTTTTATAAACACAGGGCGGAAAATTCCTTATCCCATTTTAGCAGCTTACTCATGTGGTGCAGCTAGATCACTGTAAAGGCCTCTTCTCAAAATTCATTTGAAAATTCTTCAATCCTTTCACCTCATCGAATATTCATTGTCTATACAGATGAGGTTTTTCTGTGAACTATGCATACTCTTTTACATTGTCTTGCTTGCACAGACACAAATGAATTGTTTGAATTGCACAAATTGAATTTTAATCAAGGGGAGTGAGAATAACTCTAAAGGTACTTCAACCATATTCAGAAGTCAAAACAAAGTCTATTTTTAGCTACGTGATACAGATAATCTTAAATGTATGCTCCTGATGTTGTCTTACAGGATGTCAATATTACAAAAAAAATAGGATACTGTCAAGACAAGACAGAGATGGAAAGGCACAGTTCTTTTTAGATGCAATTAAAAAAATATAGCTATAACTACTTCTTATTCGTATTTCCATTTTTGTTAATAATTTATCCATATTTCTGTCTGAAGCTCATGTAAGCTACTCTTGGCTGTACAAGTCCCTCTAGTGGCATTTTGTATGCAACAGATAACCATAAAAGCTTAGTTCTGTTTCTCATTATTTATCCATTGTTGACAAATATTAGTTGTTTTGCTTAAATAAGAAAGTTTTAATTAGAATAAATTACTTAGGGTTATAATATGGCGTGATTTATGCTGTTTGCTTAGCTTTACTTAGCATGAGTAGCTAGATTTGCTGAAGCCTTTAGGCCGCAATAGAGTTAATTTTCTTAGTAATTTTCCTAGCAGCTGGTACAGTGTTGTGTTTAGTCTTTTAGTATAAGAAAAATGTTGATAACAGACATGTTTTGGTAGTTTTTTCCCTAAATCTGGGACTTTTCAGTTCCCCGTGTTCTGCCAGCAAGCACAGGTGCACAAGAAGCATAAACCAGAACATAAGGAGGCTTCAACTGTCAGCAGAGGCTGCAGATCAACAAGATAAGAGCAGTCAATGGCCTGCCTGCCTGGACACATCAAAAGAATCCAATAAGGTGTTGGAAGACCCCAGACCAAAAAACACCATTGGACTAAAAGACACAAGAACGGCGTGTGAGGGGTGGGCGTATAGATCGCAAGGGTATAATTGCCCAGGTATTTCTTTGTTTGAGGTCCCTCCCTTTTTGGAGGTATCCTGCCCGGGCTGACCTTGCTGCTGTACCTTTCAATTAAATTACTTTTATTTTTATAAAATCTGATGCTTGAGACTCTGCTGTGGGAAACCTAGGGTCAAGCTTGAAGAAAGAGTGAGCATGCCTGAGAGTAAGTGTGTGTGTGTGAGGAGTCAAAAAGGGCACCCATCGGCCCACTGGGGTCACCTGCTGTGAAGGGACCATGGTCCGAGCAGTGAAAGACTCAGGTGGTGTGTGTGTGACTCCCTGAAACGGTGTGTGAATCCTCGGGCAACAGCTTCTCCTTTAACACCACACACTACTTAAAATCTGTCAATTGAACAAGTAGAATAACATTCTGCTTTAAACTCATTTGATAGTCCCTGCTACAGCTCAGCTTGTGTTCATGTTATTCACACTACGCATCCTTAAGATTGATTTATTCTCCTGAAAAATTAGCATTGTTGATATCACTGGCCTTTGAATCTTAAAAAACAGTATTTGGAGAAAGTTGTGTTAGGTTGGTTGCTAGTTCTGAAATATTAAGAAGTTAAGGACTCCATGTTCTCACCCTTTTCTGCCTTCTGACTATAAAATAATTTAAAGTGGTTTTGTATTCTGCATTTTGAAAATACTCTTCCTTGTTCAAAGCAGTTAGAAGTGGCAGAATTTAAAAAGCCGTGTCAGTGGCACTATTTTATTTCATCTTCCTCATCTCCATGAGAACATCATTTACCCTAACACTTCTTAGGGCAAAAAGCATTAACTTCTGCCTACTGTTTACTTTCAATATAGCATCAAGTAAACATTTCAGAATTACCAGCAATTGTGAAAAGAGGTTTTGGAAATTTAGGGTCAGATTATTAAAAGCATCTGTACCAAAACTTTTCAAATGCTAGCTTGAGTTGTTTTGATGGACTGATTATCCCATGACCAGCAGTTCAAATAGATTTGCTGTCTTCCAAAAACTTTTTTCTTAGAAGCAGCTACATTTCTAAATTGAAATGTCTGGTTGTATATTTATTTAATAGCCATTTCTCGCATGTTATGTCCAGTGATTAAATATCTCCTTCAGATTCTGGAATTAAATAAAGATCACAGATCAAAAGATGACATGATTCATACTGTATAATGCTATGTAATATTGTAAGATTTAAGCTACTAATTCAGTTGCTAGGTTCCCAGATACACCACCCACCCTTTATTATTGTAGCTTTCCCCTATTACATCAGCAGTTGATGACTACAACAAATATATTTAGTTATGTGCATTTACAGAAATATCTTATTCTTCACAAAAATGATGGTGGTATCCAGGTAGACTCTCTTGAGGTTTTTTTGGAGAGCATTATAATTTACCTTCATTGTTATGTTATCAAATAATTAACAGAGCTGACAAGGCATTTAAGGTGATTGAAATGAATAGATTTCAGGAACAAAAGAGGAAACTTTTCTGTTTTATATGAGGTAGGTTTTTTTATTTTAAATCATCTTTTAAAGATCAAAAGCAGTCTTACTGAAAAACTATCAGTTTCCACTAATTTCAGTGGATAGGATGGTCCCGATAGGAGTCTTGTTGTGTGCTGTGGATTGGAGATAAAATGTATGGAATAAAATGTTGACAATGCTTGTTCCTCAAAGCCTTCAAAGAAAATTGTTTGTTTACCCTCAGTCCCTCCAAGCCTGCATGGGATTTTTTTAAACAGCCGATGCACATAGGTGTTTTTTATGTAAGTTACACAGCACCACAGTAAATTATACTGTGAATTAAACCCCGATGAATAGAAGCAACCATGCATCTAGAAAGTAGGTGTTAAAATCCTGTTCCGCATTATTAGAAAACACTGCAAGGATTAGTAAGAGGCAGCCAGCTGAAGTTGTGGTAGCAAAGGATCTTAGCTAGCAAAGTCGGGCAGTTCTTAAGAAATAATGAATCATAGCAAAGATAAAGCAACAGATACCTGTGTAGAGACAATGGCTGTAAGCAGAGAAGTTTCAAAGTAAGCCCTCCAAGGGGTTACTGGCACAAAGTTAAGTTATATGCACACCTCGGATTCTCATTTTTTACTATTATTATGACTTGACTTTTTGCTGAAAGAAATTTAAATCCTTTCCCACAGAGTTTTGACAAGATATGCATTTTCTTGATTGATCTCTGCTTAGACCTATGACTTTAAAAAAATGCCAGATTTAGTAATTCAGGGTTTTTTCCCTCTGTAGTGACATATTATGGGATAAATATCACTTCATTTGTGCCAGATTTAACAGGATTGTAATAGCTTCTTTTTGTTATTTCTGCTCTAGTTTAGCTCAACCTATCACACCTGCCCAAAGAGACCTCAACAATACTATATTACAAAGGAAAGCGGCATCTCCTTTTTGTTCAAGGTTTAAGCAAACCTCCTGTTACAAAGACTCCTTTTATATCTGTCCTTTTAATTTGGTGGAAATGGAATGAAGCAAAACTGCAATCTGACATACCACATTGTATTATAGACCAGTTCCTAAGTGTGGGTCAAATCAGAAAATGTGTAGCGATATTTGTCTCATTTACCAGAGCTTTAGTTAAAATCATAATGCTTTTGGCCTTGCAAAACTAAGGAAGGTCTTTTGTTTCGTACTTCCCCTCAGTAACATGCCCCATGTTTCCTTAATGTTCTGTCCGATCAAGCAACCAAGAAATATATTCAAAACCTTTATGCTTATAGAAGAAAAGTGGGTTGAAGTTAGAACGGAAGGTTATAGGAAGACAGATGGGGAGAGGGGCATTTGCACTCAGAACAAAGGGATGAGACTGTTTCTAAACTTTGTGAGCTTTGATCACTACCTGTTTTATCCGTTACTGACAACTGTCACCTACGTGATCAGTTCAGCTACCTGTGATTAACATTCATTTCAGTGACTCTGGTGTCATAGCAAAAGGCTATAGCAAAGGTCAGGAAAGAATTGAGTTTGTCTTCCTGAAGGCTACATTCTAACTCGTACAACAACTGATGTTTGTAATACCTCGCTGCCTCACTCGGTTTTACAGTCCTGAACACTACTAATCCTGTGCATTGCATGAAGCAGGGATCAGGCGCTAAAACACATTTTATGCTAACAAAATAAAAAAAATCTGCAATATTTATTCACAAGACAAAAGTCTCAAATCTTTATTTTAACAATTGAGTCCTTGTCGTTTCAACTGAAATTATTTTTTTAAAATACAAATGGAATTTCTGAGGTTTTATAAATAAGTCTTGTTAGCACATAACAACATTCTTTAACAATTCTCTTAATTCTTTATCATGAATTTGGACCCTTACTGTGCTACCCTAACTCCATGTCCTGAGAAGTTTAGGTCACTGTAGTCTAAGGGAGAAAGAAGAACATAGAAGATAAATTTCATAAATCTTGTAGGCATTTTCAGGGTGCCATGGCTGTCCACTCAAAGCATTAAGCCTAAGAACTTGCCCTGTAGTCCAGTCTAGCCCAGTCCAGCTTTATGTGCTTCATTTCTACACAGATACAGGGTACATTGAATCAGACTAAGTTTGAAGGGGAGATGTCTCTAGGAATAGAGCTGTATCCACAGATACTGAAAAGCATCTGCTGATCACAATGTCACAACCCAGCACCTAATAATGTAAACACATAATCTATAAAAATGATAAGAATGTAAAAAGCTGGGAAATTCACATATGAAAATTATGGAAGTAGCTAGACTTTGAAGATGTTCTATAGCAGTCAATATCAATCTGCAATTTTTTATCAATTTTATCATCTTTAAAACTTAAAAATCTTTAAAAATGAAACAATCCCTAAATGTTAATTTGCCAAATGCCTAGTTAGAACATGCAGGCTACTTGATGTCCTCACAAAACAGATAATTTCTTATGAGCACCAAAATCAAGAGCAACCATTTGAACTGCAGCGTTAGGTCATATATTTGGAAAACTTAGTATATGTGCTAAAATATGTATGTGCATACTTACTTTTATACACACATACACATACATACACATATATAAATATTTAACAGTAGATCTGAAGGCATAATCCCATGTCTTATTATAGTTACATATAAAATTCCTTTGGACATCCGAATGCATTCCAAAAGCATCTAATAAATGAGTTGTCATTGCTGGTGGAAAGCAACACCATGTCCAAGCAAAACTGCAATTTCAAGGCTTCTGACACTAATAAATGTTAATTGTGTTTAAAAGTGTTAGACATTTTGTGGCTATTTTAAGTAAATAAACTTGATGACATAGTGCTATTTTGCAAAGTTCAATTAATAGGTTGTGACTGCATTCCAAGATGTCACTTTCATGTTTTAAGGGCAAAATAAAAGTTGCCTGAGAGGTCCAAATTTACTGAAGTCATTTGTGAATGGCTACTTCCTATACGTCAGTTTGAGTGTGTGCCAAGGACAGACGTTTTCAGGCTTGGAATAGTTTGTTTGATGTTAACACTTTTTCAAAATTAGTTACAGTTAAAATATTTTGTGTAGAATTTAAGACTAACTGATTGCACCAGATTAGTTTGGTGGTGGTATGAAGGGCCATTGCATATAACCCAAAATAATTTGACTCACCATTTCTGGGAGTACTTCAGATTATATCAGCTATGTTGACATCACTTCCATCCATGTCTCACTTATGATATAGCTGCTACATCCTATTGCTAGTTTTCCACGGGAACAATTGCTTCTCATAGAGGAGGTTAGCTCAACTTGATGTGCAGAAATGTATACATCACATCACACCAGTTACTAAGATAATGCAAGCATGAATAGGAGTTACTGTTCAAACAGAACATTAATCTGTGGTAATGATAAACACGCCTGCTCCAGTGCCTGAAGCAATTTCTGCATTAAGCTGTAGTTGGATAAGGGCAAAAAGATATGTCTTTATAATAAGTCTGGTTGTTTGCCTTTATTGTTATTTGTACTGAGCCAACCTTGGTGTTTTCTCATTTTCATCTACAAGGCAGCAGTACCAAAAGGGAAAAACAATCAGGAAGATTCAAATCTTTAAGTAGATACCGTATTTAGTTCAAGTAAAATAGTATATAGCCACAGGGTTTGATTTCAGAAGCAATATATATTAAAGTATATGAAAATTTTTCCATTTTCTAAAGTAGTATAAAACTCGAGTATTTAGATACAGACAGCTCCAATTTGTCCATAGCTAACACCATTCAAAAGCAAAAAACCAGTTTTATCACAACCTAAAATATGAATTAATCTTTTTGACCTCACTTTTGGTTTCACAATTTTTATCAGTATGGTGAGAAATTCAAGTTCTTGCCTCTTCATAAAAGGGTCTAAATTTAGATTTAAGTATATTTTAAAGCTGTAAATACGTTTTTAAAAGTTTTAGCAGTAATATTTCAATGGCAATTTGAAACATAGGTCATTAAAACTCAGCTCATAATCTTGTTAATGTGACACAGAATGTTTATAGCATTATCATTACACATTCACTTTTGGTTGTATTTACTATTACTTCTAATTACTAAAGACATATCTTACTACGATCATTAATTGGTTCTAAATATTCTTAGAAAAGAACATAAGAAGCTTTATGTGCTGTTAAGAGTGCAATGTAAGTCTTCTAACTTCCAGGAGATAAAGAGTTCGGACGCAGCCTTGAAGTGTGCCCTCACTTCGTCGCTCTCGGTTATGTCACGGGGACTGTTTTGGTAGTGTGAATAGAATCTGGTTTGCTCTCGAGTAACTACAGGTTTTTTCTCTTTTTTCCAAAGCATTTTGTTCATTAATAAAATACTTTTATCATTTTGAGACCCAACTCAATTTGCAATTAATTCAGCTGGAATTATTTAATTGACTGAGATGGATAAAGCCCTTATATAAAAGTTTACCTGTCTTGGAGCCCCAAGCTTGATTAGTATGTAATTCTCCTCTCTCTCGCATTTTAATTCAGATGCTCTACTAAACCACAGTCATACCTACATCTCTGACACATCTCTGCCAACACTATGAGGAAAATTTTGGCTCTTCCATTATCAGTGAGGCCACAATATTTATTTCTGTCATCTAGATATTCCATTCCTCTCATTCAGGATCTGTGATTTAATCCATTCCACTGCCTTTATCTAGAATCCCTTTGCCCCGCTGCAGCAAGATTCCACTCACTAAATTTAAATATTGAAAATATTCACTGCCAAGCAATTTGTTATTCTTGAAAGATTTCCAGGACAATTCTATTACTATTAGTCCTTCCTGCAAAACATAAACTTCTTAGGCTGTATCTTTTGCTTTGCCTATTAATCCAAATAATTAGATTTATTTGAAGAAACTGCAAGTGAAAAACATGGTAACTGATTTGCCTGTATCATCCCTTTAAAATTGGAATTAGTTTGTTTATTTTGTAAATTAATATGGAAATGCAAAAGGAAATACTGTTGATGAAGAAAGGGTTGTCATATAGGCTCTTCTGTAACTGTAATGTGTAAGCTTTGAAAAATGTGTAACATTTTATAACCTGTACGCCATACAATCTTATAATCGTGATTCACCAGTTTTAGTGTAAAAATAATTTGAGGCAATACAAAGCTTGTGCATGTACCAAGATGGGGATGAAACTACCATACTGCATATTTTGCCAGTAATTTCCCTAAAACATTGTTCAGTATAATTGCTTCATTGTCACCTAATTAAATTGCACTTTCTTATACATGGTGCAGAGCATTAGAACTAGTGTGCTCAGAATATGTCCACACTATATACAAGTCTACCGCAAAGAAAAATGTAATCTAGTAACATAACTTCGATAATTAACAGGCAAGACTTGGCAAATTACTTTCCTGGATCCTGTATGTGTAGGAATCATTGCCTATAATAAAATATTCTGCAGCATAGTAAATTCATGACTAAAGTGTTGATGTTAGTTCTGTAACTCAAATAATATTTTTAATGTCAGAATTCAAATATTTATTCAGCCTAGTTTCAGTATGCTTATCTTTCTAACAGATTTCTTTGAATTTACAGTTTTCTTTTTGACATTTTTCTTTCATTGCCTTTTTCTGTATCAATAATAGAAAAGGTAATTTTATGAACCTTCTATTTTTATCCCTTGATGCTGGGGGTCTGTATTTTTTGAACATAGAAAACTGTCAAAATCTGCAAATACCTTAAAAAACTCGATGTGAATTGTTGCACATACAATAAGCATATTTGGAGACTATGGTAGGAAGAAGGAAAAGCATCAGTAGTGATCTAGTGTCAACCTGTCAGTATGTTAAAGATGGTAGTAAACAAAAAAATTATGTGTATAATTCTGCAGAAACAAGAATATCATGTATAACAAAACGGAATTAACTTTCAGTTTTATGGGAAAGTGTAATTTAGAACCCTGAATAAGGGATATACTATTAAAAGGTTCATTTCTGGTTAGACTGCCAAATCGGCAGTGTATTTATTCACTAAGAAAGCTATTGGCTCAGACTTTAAGGGATCGATATTACATTATACTTTTTCTTAGTATACATGTTATAATTTAGGTCAGTATGCGTGAGTGTTACTCTTCTAAAAAATCCTAATTTAGGCATCTTGGTCCAAATATTACACTAATTTTAAAATGAGTGATTCCTATTGAGTACTGCATGGAAAATGTGTTTTAAGTTTATTGTAAATCTGTTCTTTGTTGGTGTCTTAATGAAAATGTTTACTTTGATCACATTAAATCATACACAGTTGTGAATGATGGCTCAAAGGGCTAACACAAACCACGCTGTTTTAAGGGGAATTTTAATAAAAAAAAGGAATGCCTTTTCTTTTTTACAGGAAGTCACAGCTTTATTATAATTAACACAATCATAGTATATTAAAGATAAATTATGTATACCTAACTACCCAAAGAAAAAAGGACAGTCTATTACATGTAATTCTATGCTTATGCTATATTTCCTTTCTTGTTTGTTTGTTTTTAACATAAAGATGATCCCTTTAAGAAAATAACAATGAAAACAGAATAGGTATTTTTTTGTTCCCAGGACAGACCAAATTCTGGTTTGCTTCAAGAACAGGAATATATGGATTTCCTTGCATCTACAAAAACATACTCTCTAGAAATCTGACTATGAAGGTTCTCAAACTGTGCTCCTCTTCTTTGTTTTTCCTGGTGCAATTATCCCTTCCAAAATTTATTGCTGCACTGTTTACAATACTAAGTGGCTTTAAATTTCAGGAAAAAAAATGGGTATACAAATAGGACTCTACCTTTTTTATATTTAATATTTTTGCTTTTCTCTGTTACGTTTACTGTGTTTGCATACGTCTGAAAGATTAAAGCACAGTGATTAAGATTTAATTTGGAATTCATGGTAATACATGAGGTTATAAAAATTTAATCTGTGCGTAGAATAATGAGCAGTTTGTTGTTCCCCTGGAAATTCTGTAGCCAGTTAAAAGTTGGTGAAGGGACACTTTACAGAAGATGCCACCCGTTTTAGCTATTTTGTTACCTAACAGTTTCCTGTGGTTTGTGGAGTTCAAGGTTACCAGGAAGCAAAGCTGTGCTTTGCATGTGAGAGGAAACACAAAAAAGATTTTGTCTATGCTCCTATCACATCTTTCAGTACCTCCTTTTTGTATTCAGCTATAGCCTGACATGACATGTAAACGCAAAAGAAGTGGTAAGCCAGACCTAAGCTCCTTGAAGAAGTCTAATTTGGCTTCATTAATAGCAAATAAGGATGCATACTGTGCAGTGTGCCCATATGACATGTATGCAGGTGTATGTGGAGATTCACATGTGCATGTAAGTATATGGAGAGCGCGCACACACACATAAACATATATACGTATACATCTGTATACACATATACTTGTGTTACTAGGGCTGTCTGAGGAAAGCCTATTATTAAAAGCCCAAATCTGTATCATGCAACAGCAGACCCGAGGGAAGGAATCTCAGTTTACTTTTGCTGTGCAAATTAACACACGAAAGGTCTTTTTCAGAGGCTGCAGACAAGCAGTAGTATTGATAATGCATGGGGCCCAAAAGCCTCATCTTAATTTGGGAGGCCTTTATATATGATGTCCAGTGCTAATTTTTTCTGGTAGTCTCATTGGGAAGCATCTTATTACTGAGCCAAGAATTGGAGCAGGACAAAAATCTGAATTCTCATCCATTACCCCAAAGAGCTAACCTTGTAATGTCAGTGCTACTTTCCTTTTGACTGTGTTAATTCTAAAACAGAACAGTATTGTGACACATAGAATGGTAGAGTAGTTGGGTTGGAAGCGACATTTAAAGGTCATCTAGTCTAACCCCCAGATTCTAAAAACTGAACTTTTCTCCTTTTACCTCCCCTTTACTCCCCTTTTCCTTTACTATGGCAAAATACTAATGACTATTTCACTATTTATAAATATTTCCTGAAGGTTTTCCTGCTAACCTTCTTTTTGAATAAAGCTGCATTTCATTATAGGATGTTGTTAATACCGTTAAATATGGGAAATACTGCATTATTGTAGGCTCACTGTAACCGGAAAAAAATCCCTCTGAAGATCCCAAATGTACATTTCTGTATTGGCCTTGCTTGTTGAACAACTCCTTTGAAAATAATCCTTAAATTAATATTTTTAAAATACTCTTTATTCTTGCATCACAAAACAATTGTTTCCATATTTAGCTTCTCTGAACATCTGTTCAGGCACCTCAGCAGGAACTTTGATATTCTCTGGTGCAGGATCTTGTAGCTGCACTACCCATTGCTTTCAATGGGATTTGTGGACACTCAGAAGCCTTGGGTATCAGACAGCTTTTTTTCTGCGACGTGTGGATTTAGACACCTGATTTCAGGAACTCATATTCAGAAGTACAGATATGAGTATCTTCCTATGGGTTTTTTTCTGCTTTTGTAGAAATCTAGAAATTGAAATGCTCGATGGATTAAAAAACCGAAAGAGGCCCGGGTGCCTGGGGTGCGCTCTAAGTGCCGCACTTCCCCCGCGAGCTCGTCCCCGCTGTCCGCGCTGCCTCCCGCCAGCCGCGGGGGCCTGGCGGGGGCTGACAGGGCCGGCAGAGCTGACCGGGACGCACACCCTCCCTTTCCTGCCCGAGCCGCCTTCCCCACCACCAACCCTGCACAACGTCCTGTTACCTGACTGAGAAATACAAATTAAAAATAATAAATTAAAAAACCAAACAACCACCAAACCCAAAACCCAAACGAAAAGGAGTGAACGTTCCGGGGATGCCCCACGGCGGCCGGCTCACGCTAGCTGCTCTCCTCTACCCCCTTGGCGCAACTTTAGGAAGCGGCGCTCAGCCGGCAGCCGCCACCGCCGCCGCCTTTCCCGCCGGTTAGTGACGCCCCGGGCGGGTCCCCCTTTCTCCTGCGAGACGCCCACGCCGCTACCTGCGGGTGGAAGCCCGGGCCCCCGCCGCGAGGGCAGGGCGCAGCCCCCGCCCCGCAGCCCGCCCGCCTTTAAACGGCCGCAACAGCGAATCCCCGCTGCCGCCGCGGCCCTTCCCGGGCCGAGCGCACCGGCCGGGCTCGGTTTGGTTTGTTGGTTTTTGGTTTTTTTTTTTATTTCCCCCCTTCCCTTGTCAACTAACCCCCTCTAGCGCTGAACCGGCCGCATTTGACCTGCGAGCTGCCGGCAGCGGCGAGGCGAGGGGGCGCTTCTCCTCGCCCGCCTGACGCCCGCACCGCACCGCACCGCACCGCACCGCACCGCACCGCACTCCCGCGCTCCCCTCAGGAGGGCGGTTGAGGAGGGGCCGCCGCCGCTCTAACGGCTCTCCCGCCCCCGCCCTCCCCGCCGCGCGTGCCGGGCCGCCCGTTGGCTGGCGGGGCGCGTGTGCCCGGAGCGCCCCCGGCGCGGGGCCGCGCTGGCCTCCCGGCGGACCCGGCACCCGCCGGGCTGGGCGCAGCGGGGCGGCCCCGCGGCCGCGCCGGAGGGGGCGATCGCTCCGCGGGCGGCAGGGGAGCGGCGGCAACCAAAAAACTGCAGCCGGCTGGGCGGCACGCAAATCGGGAGGGAGCAGCGAACATCACACCAGAGCCGCCTGGTTTCTGATTGCTCCGCGGCAGAGGGGGAGAGACAGAGACTGAGAGGGGCGAGCGGCGGAGCCGGGGACGGGGATGCCGCCCCGCAAGTTTCCTTGATGCCTTCGGGAGCGTGAGGAGGCGCCCGGCCCTTCTCCCCGCTCCCGCCTCAGGAGCTCGGCGGCGGGGGGGCGAGACACTCCACCCTGGCAAACTGAAGCCCCCTCGGCGCTGCCTCCGGCCGGGGATGCGGGGTGCCGTGCGGCGCGGACGGGGGAGGAGGCTGCACCCGCGGCGGAGGCTGCTGAAGCTGCTGGGGACGCTTCTGCGGGGCTGAAGGTGCCACCGGCCGGAGCCGGCGGAGGGAGCGGGGCGCGACCCTCCCGCCGCCGCGGCCGCCTCCAAGTTGCCGGTGCTCTCCCGGCTCCCAGCGCCGCCGCCCCTCGCGGCAGGGCGGCAGTGGGGGCTACCGGCGCCCCCGCCCGCCCTCGCCCTCCGCGCCGCCGCCGTGCCCCGGGACTCCGCTGGTGGATGCGCCCGCCCCGGCCCGGGCAGCCCCCCGGCGGCAGTGCAGGCAGCGCAGCCCGCCGGGCCGCACCGGACCCCGCCGGGGCGGCGGACAGGGACGCCGCGGCGGCGTTCCCTGCCGGCCTGAAGGAGGACGGGGAGCCTCGGCGGGCCGAGGACGCGGGGCGCTCGGCGGGCACCAGCCATGGGGTGTTGTGAGGTGAGGGGATTGCTCTGGAGAGTCGGCCTCTTCCTCCCCCTGCTGACAGCGCGCCCCGCCGCCGCCGGTCACGTCGCCAGCAACCACGGTAAGGACGGCCGCGGGGCCGGGGGATGCGGGGCGAGGCGGGCAGCCGCCAACTTTCTGGCGGCCGCGGTGTGCGAGGGACCGGCGGGCGGCCGCCGGCGGGGAGGGGGTGCGCACCTGCGCCCGGCAGCGCCGGCGCCGCCCGGTCCGGGGAAGCGGGGTGGCGGCCCTGGCGGGTGTCGGGGCGGCTGGGGCGGCCGACGGCCGGCCAGGGTGCTTCCGCCGGCCCCTCTCGGTAGTTCGGCCTCTCCCGGCCGCTGAGGGGGCAGAGGGGGGTGCGGGGCCGGGCGCGGCGGCCAGTCACCGCCCGGCGGCCACCCTCCTCCTGCCGCCTGTGCCCGCGGCCCCGCAAAAGTTGGGTGCTTCTGGAGAGGGAAGCGGGGAGGCTCTGCTGCCTGCCCACCTGCCCGGGCCGCGTCCCCGGGAGGGGCGAGGTGTCGCCCACCGCCGAGCGGCGCCGGGGGCAGGGAGATAACGACGGGGCTGGCGGGGCGGCTGCGGGCTCTCCACAGTCACCCCGAGGCGGCGGGGTTTGTGACTGAGCTGCTGAACAGCAGGTAACCGAAAGTTACCTCCCGGTGAGATGGAGCGGTAGCATCTTTTTACTTGCAATGTGGTTTTAAGGTTTACTTTACTCCTGCCGAACGCAAAGCGCCTTCAGAATGGGTTTGAGAGAGCTCACCGCTTGTTAAGAGAAATTGCTGCTCACAGCCAACTGTTCAAATGTGCCTGACTCCCCGTAACACCTGATTTTTGTGTGTTATGGTCTGATTGCCCGAAAAAAATCCCATTTAAAGTCTTTGTCACAGGTGCATGCTAATCAGGTCTTACTGAAGACAGTAGTTTAATTATTTAGGTTGTAATGTGGGCATTTAAGAAAAATGACTCTAGATTAAGAAGGGACTCATCCTATTTAGAAAAATAAAAAAAAATGCATACCACACTCGGAGGATATAAAATTTTGTTGGGAAGAACTGAAAAAAAACCCCATAACTGATTGTGAAACATCATGTTGTATTTTATCGAACATCTGGATAGAGCAGAGCATTTTCTTAACTTCACTATTCAGCATTCCCTGCTTAATGTACATCCCTCCACTTAAGTTGTGCAGGATGTAGGATGTGTCTATTCATAAATTAGGAGAGTCTTCACTACTTTTAATATTATTTTTGTGCAATTTAGATTTCATCTAATGGGGTTTTAGTGTGACATGAGTGAATATATGGGAACTGAAGGGTACTCTCAATGTTACTTCAGACAAATCATTTTACTTGCTGCTATTGAAAGGAGCGCTGAAAATGGCTATGGTGGACAGTAATGATCAGAGAAAACAAACTAGTTTTAGTCGTGGAGTATTATCAGATATATAGTTCATATATTTTCACACTTCTGTTCTACAATACATTTTCAGTGTTAATTTTATCCATATGGGTAACAGTAAGAAGAGAGAGTAAAATCCCTAGAAAATAGGAAAATATGATAGTACGGCCACAAATACCCCAAGCAATCAGGGTCAGTTATGGCAGGGGTATTCCAAGTTAGTATTATTCCTTTACCTCTTCTGCACTGAATAATTTCAGTTTGTAATTGTATAACATATAGTCATATCAATGCTGTATTAGATTTTGCCCTTACTCATGTCTTAGAAGACATCAGATTTTCACAGTAGCACAACAGTTTTCCTTTTATGTCATTCTCATTAGTGCATACTAATGTCTGCTACATTACTGCAAGGCCTAACGACACAGGAAGGCGGTTTAAAAAAATCT
This sequence comes from Burhinus oedicnemus, assembly GCA_008921705.1. Lineage (NCBI taxonomy): Eukaryota > Metazoa > Chordata > Aves > Charadriiformes > Burhinidae > Burhinus > Burhinus oedicnemus. The sequence goes on along the minus strand of VFFE01007243.1, from coordinate 1,849,656 downwards.
GTTCACTGTGTTATAGAATAAGCAAGACACAATATATGCAGCAAAGATAAAGAATTTTTATTAAGTAATGCAAGTTAGATTAGGTTTCTAAACCAATTTTTGATATTTCTGGGATTAAATTAGTAATGTTTAAATAATGTTTTAAAAAACAGTTGAAAAATGGGGAAGGTAGTCACCCGTTTAGCCCAAAGACAGGTGTGTCAAGGATGAAGTGGTTTTTTGATGTTGACATAACTTTTCCCAGCAAGTTCAGGTATTGGCTGCATAGAGTACTGATGAATTACCTAACTTCTGAATAACTTCTCTTTCTGCACCTTGTTTCAAAATGTCTAATAAAATGAGCCACCTCTTATCTTTGGTACTGTCATTGTACCACAGAAGTCAAATAGTAAGTGTAACTCAACAAGACATATGTGAACTGAAAATTTACTGAATTAATACAGGTGCTTCAAAACGCACACCCCACCCTAGCAAAAAGAGTCTACTGTTAATGATGACTTTCTCTAAATCTAGAAGTTGGATGAAAGAAGATTTGTACAATAAAGAAGCTGCCCATTGTGTAAACACTTAAATGTGTAAGTTTAAAATGCCAGTTACTAACATTTGGAATCCCAGCTGTTAAGAATTTTTTGAAATCTTGTGCAGTTAACTGAGAAAACAAAAAAAATCTCTTAAACTTTCATAAGGTGATATTTTCAGAATGTACATCTTGGAAACATATTTGCAATAATTGCTATTAGATTTTCATTAATAATTATAACTTAGCTTGCCTTTACTATCTGATGTATTTGGTCATCTATTTTGTATTTACAAACATACCGGCATTAATACTAAATTGCAAAGGAATGGTTTTTTGAGGGTTCTTGATTGGGGGGAAAAGGTGGAAGGGGAATAAGTTTATTAATCTGACTCGGTAAACAGACAGCCTTTCCAGTTTATTCTTAATGGTTTATTTCCTGTTATTAAAGAGGGATTTTCAGAGAATTAATATACTCCAGTCTTATAAATACTCCAGTCTTATAAATTATTGTTATTACTATGTTGGGATTAATATTTTTTTTTGTTTTGTTCAAACAAAAAGATAAATTTTTTTGGTGTAGTTCCAAGACTCTTAGGGTGTCATTCTTCACCCAGTAAATCAATGTGTGATGTCTTACAGTATCTGTAACAAGGCAAACAGAAACAATGCTATTGACAGGGAAGTGAACTTATTCATCTTAATGGAGTGGTAAGTTCAAAAACAAATTATGACCATGCCAAGGGCTAGCTTTTACTGCTAAGAAAAACCCTGTAGGTAGGCAAGGCCACGGAGCTGCATAGGAACAATGTGTCCCTGCAGTCTGAAACAGACCTGCTTGAAACATACGCCTCAATTAATGCTGTAGGGTGAGTGCTTGCATGTTCATCTAAATTTTCATTAGTTGTCCATGACATCCAGTTATGAACATCTTGCATTATTATGCAAGAGTTCAGCCTGTGTGGTAGGTTTGTTGTTTGGTTGCCAGAATGCAATGAATTGGACAATTACTCTCAAACCTGAAAATACAGATAATAGCATCTGAGCTGTGAACTTCTTTGTGCAAAACATGTATAAGCTTTTAAGATAAAGGTTGCATCAGGTAACAGTTTGATGGTATCGTGTGCTAAGCATGCATGCATATGTGTTTCCACATATATGTAAACCAGAAGGAATTTTTGTACTCTGGATTCTTTCAAAATGTATCTGCCATTAACTGTCACCAGACAATTAATTTCTGAAGTAAACCATAGAACTTGCGGAGTTGGTTATGTTTATGTCTATCACTGAATTGTAAAAGGAAGTTGTTGCTTTTTCAGTTACCAGGTGTCGATACATCTTGTCAGGTTATGCAAGGTTGGTCTTTTTATGCTTCCTTCTAAAAGGCACCTGTATTCATTTTCTTCCTCTCACATAAAAAAATTGAGGTAAGAAATAATGTCAAATGTCAGTTCCAAAATTCATATAGCCTTTTTTTCACAATGATTACACTTGATGTAAATTGGGTAGCTCAAAGTAGGTAATAAAGCTTTTTGATTCTGGTATTAGAACCTCAGACAGATTACTAATGACCTTGAGTTATTCATCAGTTCAAAGAAGTTGGCTTATTTTTATTCACATATTTATTTTTACATAAGTGCAATCCATCACAGATAAGCACTCTTTCTGAATCCAGCACTCAGAATTTTCCCGTAGCAACAAGGAGACCAAGGACTAAGTGTCTGTAGAGACTGAATTCTGTGAATGAGACTGATGTTTTTCTGCTAGAGGATATCTCTTACTTTGAGGACTTAAAAGTACTCTGAAGAAGGCTGTGCTGATGCCTGTATTGTACTCATCCTGGTGGATTGTGCTGTTCAGTTGTCCAGCTGAGAAAATTCAATAAACAAAACCTTCACAGTAAAAGTATGTTATTCCCTTGAGCAAAACCATATTTTAGTCTCAAGCTATTAAAAAATTTTTAACAACTTCTTTACCCGTGTGTCCCACATCCATATAGACTTGAGTGATAATGAAGAGTTTGGAACCTCTGCAGTTGTAGATATGCATGAAATGACTTTTTATCAAAAAGTCTTGATTTATATGCCATACGTATGAGATGAACAGATTTGCAATTAATGCGTCATGATATATTCCTGGTGTTGTATTTGGCAGTACTTGAGTGCTGTTTGGATATTTTGTTAATTTGTTTTGGACAAATGAGAATGATTGGTATGGAAATATTAAAAGTTTAAAAATGTATAGCTTAAGCAGATATAGGTTAAAACCAAGTCAGTACAGTAGTTCTCATGTAATTTGAGGGTATGAGAACATCACAGAGGAACTAAAGTGTTTCCAAAAGTATACAACTTGGCCTTGTTGAGAAAGGAAGCAAGTCAAAATTTAAGCTAAATGTTATAAAGGAGTATTGAAAAATAAACTGAAGAGAATAGTTGACAGTGAGCAGTGTTTTTTTTCATCTCTCGTGATTTGTTCAGAGATTGGTGTTTTCAGTTTAGCCAGCATCTTGCCTGTGTCAGGAAACAAGCCAGTGTAGTTCTTAGAAACCAGACTGACACCAGCACAGAGGGGATGATGGCCACCCTGCATCTGCCTGATCTTCTGAGGTCCTTTTCAAAGTGTCTGCTGCAGGCTGCTCTCAAAGTGCCCTTCAGTATTGAGTCGAATATACCTTGGGTTTGATCCAGAATGACCATTCTTATCCTCCTATGAATTTAACAGTTAGTTTTTGGCCAGACAACACTTGTTTGGCAAGCCAAATAGTTTACAAATGAGAGAATAAAAAGGCATGCAGGACGTTCTTTTTTTTTTTTTCTTATGGAAATCTCCTTTGTGTTTCCGGGTAGATATTTTTAGATCTAAACTGTACTCCAGGGTTTGTTTAGGGTATCTGATGTTAGACTTCTCACTTGAGAATTTTAGAAAAGTCTAAAAGTTCAGTAAATGGTTTGTCAGTAACATATAGAATAAGTTAATATCCAATTTGTTGGCTTTTTTTTTTTTAAATTAAAAGCCTAACATGTTTTAAATCTCCTTGAACTGATTAGCGATATTTAGAAACTGATACGCATATGCAATATGAGAATCATTTTATTGTTCTTATATCCCACTACAGCATAGCTATGTTAGGATATATTCTTATTCCAGCTATGTGTGTAAGATGGTATGTTTCCATTAGGATCTCTGAATTTTTCTAACTTGACATTGACACAAAGAAGAGACTGTCCTTTTTTTTGTTATGCCTGTTAACATGCTGAACTCTGTGACAGAGAGAGAAACTGGTAAATACTATGGAAATAAACAAGTAGGGAAAGAAATTATTTGTCCAAAATCTACTCGGAGCTCCAGGAACCATATTATCATGCAGGAGAGGTCAACAAAAATTATCTGTTGTGAACAATACATCTTCAGAAGCTTGTTTTGGACTTGTAAATGATATGCCAATCTTTATGATAAGGTGTTGGAACTGAGAGTTACTACTGAAAAGATTTCTGCTACATGATAAAAACATTAAATTGTTTACAGGATCTCTTTCTGGTCTATACAAATCAATTTACTCAACTTTATGAGAAAATGATTCCCCAGGCCTTTCTCTTAGATTACTTTCGAATTGTTGAGGGCCACTTTCTTACCATTTTTGGTTTTGTGAACTTCTGTCTTGGCAACTTGTGTAAAATTCAGGATTTCTCTAGTAATGTTTGGGTTTTTTTACTTGGAATAGGTTTGTATAACCTGTTAAAAACCTAATGTTTATTTTTAGGGTTTTTAAAATGCATTTGTAAACACTTCTTTCCATTTTTGTACTTATTTCTCAAAGGAATCATCACTCTGTGCTCTGTTGTAATAGTGCCAGAGTATTTACAGACATACAAAAGCCTGGAAAATTTAACAGTGAAATTATCTTCAGCTGGTTAATTTCTCTCATAATCCCCATAGTCTTCCAGCCTACCAACTTATTCCAGCAATCCTTATACTAGTTCCAAGGATGCTTTCATTATCAGTCTTGCAACACCTTTTTTTTGTGTAGGTAGGCTGTTGATCTTTCTCGTGTCTAAGTACAGGGCTGTTCAAAATAGGTAAGCATTAAAGAGAAGTCACTTCAATTAATCCAGCATCCGTTTGTAATGCAAGTACTAATTTTAATGTGTACAGAGCACAGCTTAAAGACCAATCTTGGCTTTAAATCAACTGCATGTTTTATATGGATATCTGAAGCTTGCTAATATTAAAAAAAATAACCCAAAAAACAAAAAAAACCCCTAAAAACAAACAAACAAAAAAACAAACCAAAAAAACCCCAAAACCATGCCAACAAAACCCAAAACAAACACCCTGAAGTAGGAAAATTTTGCTGATTTAATTACCTCACCCACAACATAATACTTCTGTATGTTAGCATTTCTGTCACTTACTGTCTTGGATCTCTGCATTTGGACTGAATTCTATTATCCTGTAAAAAACCAATAAAGATGCTGAATACCTTTGTAATTTAATAATTAGAGATTTATTAATTTTAATCAATTAAGGTATTTTTACGATGCTTTAGATACTTTTATAGATAATAAAAAACCACCACCCAAACAATGCATGGGTGTTTTTTTTCCCCTGCTTTATGATACTGTATAAATAATTTTCTACTTTTTAAACAATTGTTTTACAGTGTGTCATAATATGCCTCAACCTTTAAGCCAACAGATACTATTACTTTGTTTTATCAATCTGTTCACATTCTGAACACATAAAGCCTCAATAATTATTATTTATATTTAAAGAAGGTAGGGGTATTTGATCTTTAAATTAAAAGTAGATTAAAAAATGCTGTAATATTCTTGACTGACATTTCTTTTGACAGTCCAGTAGGGTCACTTTTTTAAAATTCAAAAATATTTACTTTATGAGGAAATTGTATCTAGATTGAAAAGAAAATTACATTTTTATAGAATAATCTGAGTATTTAAAATGTATTTTGTCTCTAAATATAAAAAGGTGAAATTCATGTTTAACAACAATTCTGAAATCTTGATTCAAAACTCTAGGAACATTTAATTATTTAAAAAATCTTACTGGTATAACACAATGTAGAATAAACTGAACATCAAACACAGGCTTGAAACAAGGTGAATCAAAGAACTTGATTCAAGGTGAATCAAAGACTTGAATTTTTTTCCTGTTCTCTGAAAATCTGTATGGAATAGGATATTACAAAATCTGTTTTTAAGTGATCCCAATGTTTTCAAGCTTTTATCCCTAACTCTCCCCACATACACTTCTCTGCCAAACCCCACACCTTCTTTCAAAGTTCTGTGTTACTCTGATTTATCTGTATGCAGAGAAGGAGACAAACTGAAATTTTAAGGAAAGATTAAATCCTGATTTTGTTTGTATTACCCACCAGAGAAGGCCAAGTTTCATTCACTTGGTCACCAGCTTTGCGACCCTTAACTTTTCTTTAACTGTGGTGTTAATGTTGCTTGAAATACTTTTCTGGAAAACATGGGCTTTGAGGGGGGCTGGTGCAACAGAGAAGCCCACACACGCTCTCCAGTATGCTGCTGTAGGGGAAGGTGTATGACCACGGCTGAACTCTATCCACAGATCTCTCTTCCTGGTGCCACCTGGTACAAAACAGTTCCAGCATAAGAAACATGGAAAAAGCCTTTTTTCTTCTTTGACCCACTTTCCGTTTTTCCCACTTCCACTGTTCCCTGTGTTGTATGTGTTCATACTTTAAGATTTTACTTAAAGTCTCTGTGAAGAAACAAGAGTTTAAAGGTGTAATACTCTTGATTTTAACAGAAATTCTTGGTTTGTGTTTAGGTAGATATTTAAGAAGCTGATAGAGTTTTTTTCTTCTTGAGAGAGGTGGTTTTATTTGTTCTAAGTTGACTGAATTCCAGACAGTCTTTGAAGGTGTCTACTGTTTGCTGACAGGTTCTCCAAAGAGAGTGATACCAGATTAATGAGGGCTAAATGCACAGCAGCTCCTCATAGCTCAGTGCAGCTCTGTTGGATAGCATAGGCAATACTTATGTCAGAAGCACTAACATAAGCATGGCAATCCAGAGTGAACATTTTAATATACAGATACGTTAACTACATTTGTAATACAGCATTCCTTCATGCCAACAGGTTTTTGAAATTATACAGATTTTAGCTTAGAGTAAAATCAGTGCTGTGTCACTTCTATGTAAAAAGAAAGGTGGGCATTTGGCACCATCTATAACAAACCACTGTGAAGGTACACACACAGAATGAGGACATAGTAAAAGGTATATTTACTGGGAGCTCTACTGTCTCAATCCATTTAATGGCTTCTGCACCTAGAACAAAAGGGGAAAAGTCACATACAGCAAACAGTATCATTGATGCATGTAATGAGTGATATGTCTTGGCTGGGGACCCTTGGTTAGAGTGCACTTGCTGCTGTAATTTGTATTCTGTGGCTGCTGGTTGCTTCTTAGCTTAAAATAAAGGAATAAAAGAATGAATTAGAAAGTATTCCATAAAATAATGCACTAGCATTTTAATCTTGGTAAAAGTGATTCTCTCTCTGAAATTTCCCCGGCCAGTTTTCCTAGTGGGTTCCAGCTGCTGGTTTAAAATCGAATTCTATAGGAAAGATTCTGCTAAAATTTGGAACTAAATTGTTCAAATATATTTTGGACATATTAAAGTATGCAAGGAGACCTAGCCAATTTTTCTGTAGTGCTTCTATTCTTTGTGGCTGGAAATTGATTGCATGAAAAGCATTTGGATGAGGGATTTATATTTCAAAATGTGGTTCGAATTGAGCACTTTCTGCTAAACAAAGTGGGACTATATAAAATTGCATAGTCCGTCATACTCTGTTGTGTCTGGCTGCTGAAGATTTTTGAAGGGGAAAGTAAGGGAAATGTAAAAACCTTTGTCTCTGTTAGGTTGCTTTCGTTTGTATTGCTGAAGTCTCTAAACACTTACGTGCCAGAATGATACAGCACGAACACCCACTCAGAGGGTTATGTTAGATTTAATCATTCAGTTTAGTGGACTTTATTTCTTAGAGGAACATTTAATTTAGGTAAATATGAATACTCTTAGTATTTAGGAATGAAGAAACATGATGAGGGGTGTGGCACACGTGAGCTTCTCAGCCAAATGTGCACTCAGACTGCCATCAGATGCGATGGAAACACTCTGTTGCTACTGAGGCAACGGTAGAAATGTTTACCCTGTGATTTTGGTATATGATAAAAAAAGTCATTAAATTACAGATTACCAGACCAAGAATTTTAGAAAGAATTAGCTTAATTTGAAACATCTCATGCTAAGGATAAGAATTTGCCTTTGTTAACTGGTGTATATTGGAAGTGGTAATGATGGGTTGTATTTAAAGGAAGAGGAATGATTGTGTACACTACAGAAAGAAAAAAGGTCTATTAGAGAGAGGTATTGTTTAAAAACTGCTTCTGAAGAAATCTGGGATTATAAAAGTTACCAGGAAATCAGATGGTATTCCATGTCATGTTAATGGTTTCCCTTGATGCAGATGAATATAATGATGTTATCATGTACTCCATTTTTCTATATGCTATCTAAAGGGCATCTCGTCTAATGTAGAGAAATGAATGCTAGTGGTTGGAAGGAGTCTAACGTTTCTTGTTGCTGTTGTTTAATACATGGCTCTGTGCAAACATTAGGCTGCATGCAGTTATTTTTTCAGTGTTGAATCTCTTCAAAAGTATTATTTTTTGCAATATTCTTTTGAGCAAGCCTTCTATGTCTTTATAGCCACTGAACTAAGGAGAAGAGTTAAAGGCCAAAGCTTAGGTGACCAGTTTGTGACACCCACTGCATATTCCAAGGAATTAGTTTTTCATGTGCTCAGAGGTAGGTGGCAGAGGTAGATATAACACCTTGGTTTTCAGTGTAGTCTTCAGCTAAACTCATTGTTACTTTTTTCTTCCTGTTCATAACTAGGTTGTTCTCTTCTAGGAATATTTTGTTCCTATTTTAAAAATCTATGACATATCAAAACTCAGTTTGTCAAAGTATTGAATGCAGATGAAGTGTATTTGTACCACACAAATTAAAGATCTGAAATTTTCTTGCCATTTTGTGTACCTGGTCTCTTAACAGCTTTCCTGAAGTCAAGGCTTCAGTCCTGCAGCAGAAGCCTTGGCCAGCTGGCCTATGGAGCTGTTTGACTCCCACAGTCTTGGGAACCAGCTATCTTTGATGTAGACTGTGAGCCATAGTGACTACTTCAGTTCTGGCTTTTCCTAACTTTTAAGTGTGGGACTTGCTAATCCCATTAGTGTAAAAATGTAGTGAATACAAAATTTCCTTTCCTACTGCACTTTTTTAAAAAGTTCATTTTTTCTCTCCCTCTTCACATATCATTCATGTAGGATGAATGGTTTATTTAGATTGATGGTGTAATCCGCTACTAAATAATCTGAATTACTTAAGGCAAGAGAGATGCCATCTTCCATGGCATAAGTATTAGACAGTAGATTATGTTCAGCCAGTAGATTACGTTAAGCAGCAAAGGAATTTTGAAACTTGCAAGTAAAATAAGCTCATTTTCAGGTAACACACCAGGGTTGTCCTCTCTAGGTTGCGTAAGAGCTCTAATGGTCATGATCTCCCACTCTGTGGCTCTTTTTATCACTTCAGTTGTCCTTTCCTTTCTTTCCTCTTTTTACATTTTAAACTTATTCTTCCACTAGATGACTTCTGTGCATAAGTGCCCACAACTTCCCCCCTGCTCCGCCCCCCCCCCCCATGGTTCCATTCCTCATTTTGCTGCATTTTATTTGCGATGTTTGTCTTCCTTTTCCTTCCACTGTCTAAGCTCTGAATGAAATGAAAGAATACAGATGAAAGCTTTCTGTACTTGTTGACGTGGAAGCCAGAAGATACAATGAAAGGACCATCTTGTGCAGCCTTGCAATGTTAGTATAGAGTATGCTTAGTTGCTTTGTGGTGACAGTATCAGCACAGTCAAATTGATACACAGAGTCTGTTAAGGATGGAATCCACTATGCATAGATAAGCTTTGGCAGTGCTGAAATTTCAAATTACTATGGTGAACATGTTCTGCTTGTGCAAATGTGAACTTATAGCCAAGGACTTTAGTGAATGTCTATCAAGATGCTTTAAATCACAGAAAGGCTAGTGTTCTTTAAGTAAAGACGCAAAACATTTTCCATTGTTTCGCTCTTGGTAATGTTTGAACAGTTTTGTTTGAATTTTTTTCTAGAAGATATTTTATTTTGTAAAATGTTGAAACGGCAAAAAACAATGTTGTAAGATGAGAGAGTTAAGTAACATGCACTATAACCATAGTTAGAATGAAGGTCACACTTGTAGCTAGTTTCCCATTTTGTTCCTTTCTCATGGCACACCTGTTGTTGCCACAGTACATCAAAAGTTCCGGTAATGCTTAGCCTATTCACTTTAGTAAAAATAATTTTCCTTACTAATTTTGTAACAAGTAGTTTTGATTTTAAGTGATGTCCTGAAGCCTTAGCATTAGTGGGTTTCCATCATATTAGAGCAAATTAGGGAATTATTTTTAATAGCTATAGTCAGATAGATGTATTTTATACTTGAGAGATGTGCCTCAAGAAATAAAAACTGATTGAAATTGGTGCCACAGATGGATATTTTGAAAACAAAAAAGAAAATCAATAATAGATTAGGCTTGATTACATGTTGACATTTAGAACTGCACATAGATAATGTTAAAATTTACTGACAACAGGCAGTCTTCTTCCTGATTTGCATTTGTACCTCCATTCTTGGTTCACGTAGATCATGGTACATACATTTTAAAGGTTAATGAACAAATTACCCTATAGCTCATCTGATTGTTCAGGCTTCAGCCTGGAGGCCTGAATGTTTTATAATCTAGTTTGTCTTATGTGGAACCTAATTTGTTTAAATTTTTTTTGTTGTTGTTATATGAAATTCTGAATTGCTTGAATGTTTAGATGAGTGCAAAATAATTTGTGAACTGATTTTCTCCTACCTTCCTCCATAGACTTGTTTCACTATGCTGCAATTTAACCATAGTTGTACCTGACTTGCATTCTTTTTAAGGGAGAAGAGAATGAGGATCATGGTCTTTAGTTACTTCCTTTCCATTTAATAAATATATCAAACAGTGATCCTAACAGAGCATTGTTTCATCTTGCTATGTAGTTTTTGTGAACAATATCTAGCTGTTTATTCCTATTTCATTTTGCCTCTTAGTCAGTTTTTAATGCAGAGCAGTACTTTTAACTCCCTCAACAGGATTACTAAATCTATCTTTTCACCCAATTGGCCTTTGCAAAAATTCATAACTAAAAGTGACTGAAAAGTCCCAAGAGGTTTGTTAACCCTGCCTCTCTGCCTTTCAATTCCAATAAGTACCTTTTTCTTTTACAAATAATAGTTTGGAAAATAACTGTGTTATTATTACTGCTGAAGAACTGAAGATTCTTTGGTATCTGCACTTCTTTGTATTTTTGATTTAAACCCCACTTTTGCAGTTTGAGGGGATTGCTTCCTTGTCAGCAGAGTGCACCGTCAGCAAGTTTGCTGATGACATAAAACTGAGTGGCTGATATGCTAGAGAGTCATGCTGCCATCCAGAGGAACCTTGACAAGCTGGAGAAATGAGCTGACAGGAACCTCATGAAGTTCAACAAAGGGAAGTGCCAACTCCTCCACCTGGGGAGGAACAACCCCATGTACCACTATATGCTAGGGATCACACAGCTGGAAAGCAGCTTGGCAGAAAAGGACCTGGATGAGAACACCAAGGCAAATGGCATCCTGGGCTGCATTAGGCAAAGTATTGCCAGCAGATTGATGGTGGTGATCCTTCCCCTCTACTCAGTGCTGGTGAGGCCACACCTGGAGTACTGTGTCCAGTTTTGGGCTCCTCAGTACAGGAGAGAGAGGGACATACTGGAGAGAGTCCAGCGAAGGGCCACGAAGGTGATGGAGGGACTGGAGCATCTCTCCTGTGAGGAAAGGCTGAGAGAGCTGGGACTGTTTAGCCTAGAGAAGAGAAGGCTTGGGGAGATCTTATCAGTGTATATAAATACCTGAAGGGAGGGTGCAAAGAAGACGGAGCCAGGCTCTTTTCATTGGTGCCCAGTGACAGAAGCAGAGGCAGTGGGCACAAACTGAAACACAGGAGGTGCCATCTGAACATCAGGAAACACTTTTTTGTGTTTTGAGAAACGCTACACTGGTGTTTCTCAATCACGCTATGGTGGTTTTGGGTTTTGAGAACACCACACTGTGAGGGTGACTGAGCATTGGCACAGGTTGTCCAGGGAGGTTTTTGAGTCTCCCACACTGGACATATTCAGAAGCCATCTAGACTTGGTCCTGGGCAACCTACTGTAGGTGGCCCTCGTTGATCCGGGAGGATTGGACAAGATGATGTCCAGAGGTCCCTTCCAACCTCAACCATTCTGTGAATCGGTGAAACACATCACTCAGCAGTCCAAGTTTTAGCTATGAATGTTTCTGTTACACTCAGAGTTGTCTCTTCCCAGCCCCAACAATATCTGGAGTGAATTCTAAGCTTTCCGTTGCATTTAACTGAAGGACTTGGACAGGGGAAGAACTTCTATGGAGGAAGAAAGTAAGTTGATTAGAAATTGAGAGTGGGTTAAACCTTTTTCTTTGAATTGTAACTCTGTAATGATATTTTATAAACCCAAATAATAGTGTGTTTGTATTTTTTCATCCATCTTGTTCTCTTCATCCTTGTGTGTGGACTGGCATAGGTGTGGTATTTGCCATTTTGAATTGATAAATAATTTCAGCATCAAAATCTGCATTGGTAAAAATGAAACTGTGAATACCTAGTTTTCTCCCAGATATTTCTGCACTGTGACACATTCTGTAGGATCATTTCAAGACGAATCAGTTAGGACATAATTGTACTAGGCACTATTAAACTGTGCAGATTCAAGAGAAACAAGCTTGTGTCAATGAAAGGCACTGTGACTTTCTTAAAGGGAGGTGCAGAATCATAGAATCACCTAGGTTGGAAGGGACCTTTAAGATCATTGAGTCCAACCATGAACCTAACACTGCCACCACTAAACCATGTCCCTCAGCACCACATCGACACGTCTTTTAAATACCTCCAGGGATGGCAATTCTACCACTTCCCTGTGCAGCCTGTTCCAATGTTTGATAACCCTTTTGTGAAGAAATTTTTCCTAATATCCAACCTAAACCTCCCCTGGTGCAACTTGAGGCCGTTTCCTCTTGTCCTATCACTTGTTATTTGGGAGAAGAGATCAACCCCCACCTCTCTACCACCTCGTCTCAGGTAGTTGTAGAGAGTGACAAGGTCTCCCCTCAGCCTCCTTTTCTCCAGGCTAAACAACCCCAGTTCCCTCAGCTGCTCCTCACAAGACTTGTGCTCTAGGCCCTTCACCAGCTTTGTTGCCTTTCTCTGGACATGCTCCAGAATCTCAATGTCTTTCTTGTAGTGAGGGGCCCAAAACTGAACACAGTATTTATTTGAGGTGTGGCCTCACCAGTGCTGAGTACAGGGGGACGATCACTCCCCTAGTTTTGCTGGCCACGCTATTTGTGACACAAGCCAGGATGCTTTTGGCCTTCTTGGCCACCTGGGCACACTGCTGGCTCATATTCAGCTGGCTGTCGACCAACACCCCCAGGTCCTTTTCTGCCAGGCAGCTTTCCAGCCACTCTACCCCAGGCCTGAAGGGTTGTTGTGACCCAAGTGCAGGACTCGGCACTTGGCCTTATTGAACTTCATACCATTGTTCTCGGCCCATCAATCCAGCCTGTCCATATCCCTCTGGAGGGCCATCCTACCCTCAAGTAGGTCGAAACTCCCGCCTAACTTGGTATCATCTGCAAACTTACTGAGGGTGCACTTGATCCCCTCATCCAGGTCATTGATGAAGATATTAAACAGAACAGGCCCCAATACCAAGTCCTGGGGAACACCAGTCGTGACTGGCTGCCAACTGGATTTAACTCCATTCACCACCACTCTTTGGTCCTGGTCTTCCAGCCAGTTTTTGACGCAGCAAAGAGTACACCCATCCAAGCCATCAGCAGCCAGTTTCTCCAGGAGAATGTTGTGGTAAATGGTGTTGAAGGCTTTACTGAAGTCCAGGTAGACAACATCCACAGCCTTTCCCTCATCCACCAAGCGGTCACCTTGTCATAGAAGCAGGAAAGGACAGCTAGAGCATTTGGGTATCGGAGCAGAAAACCAAGACCAAAGCTAGAGAGATAATAATCACTTAATGAACATACATGCTATATATTCATTTCATTACTGTAAAGCAGTGCCCCAGAGAAACACAATGGCTGAAGAAGGTATCACAAGGCACACCATAGAGAATGGGAATTTTATAACATCCAGTATACTATAGTGATGCCAAGCCAAGGTTGGTGATAGAAATCAAATGCACACATCAGTGGGTTTTAATAAACCCAGACTTCCAAATATTGTGAGGTAGAGCCTGAAGTAGGGTTCCTTTTATTTCTTTTGTCTTGCAAGATGGCGTGGATGTTTTCAAACTTTTGCATCTAGCCAGAGATAAAAACCCAAGGTTCTTAGGTGATAGCCCACTACAGCTGCTGGGTTTTGAGAAAATTACTGAATCATGACTTGGGACTTGGTTGCATTAATATAGATCCTGGTCATTTTCTTTGTGTTGTCTCCTTAGCTGTCAGTATTATTTCTAGTTTATTTGAATAAAAGTGAACTGTGGCCTTCTGAGAAAAATGTTGTTTTGAGAACCCTGTTGAGATGTCCAGCCTAAGTGTCTTCTTTACCTGTACACATACCTTGAAACAGGAGTTGACAACATGCTCTGTTAGCAGAAAATTTACATTAGTGTTCTGTACAGCCTCCTTATCATCTCCCAGTGGGTTTAATAACTATGTATGTCAGGGTTGGTGGAATCAGATTATTTCATGTATGGAAGGGACTCACCCTATGAATTTGGAAGGTCCCGTTAGTTAACCTGAAATTCTAGAAGTAGGAATGAATGAAAAAATCCCCAAGTAGCAAAATTTTTTCACAGCAGAAAAATAACATACTATATGTCCATTTGCAAACAAGGGTGGCTGAAGTGAGTCATCTGGAACTGCACTCAGTTATGTAAATAAAATTAAGGATACACTGTAATTCAAAGGTGCAATGTTTGGCTTATATAAAAGACATAAAGTGAATGGGTAGAACTGGAGTTGCTGCATCACAGAATTCAGGTCTAAGTACCAGACATTTACCAGACCATGCTGATGGTATGGAGTGTGAATGTTACCAATATCAAAGTGTATCAAAGCAATATCAAAGTGTATCAAAGCAATATCAAAGGCTGGGAATGGAAGAGAAAAACAGTGGAGCACAATTGTCTGTTTGGGTTATTGATGTTAAGTAGAAGCTTCCCCTCCCTCCCCCCGCCCCCCCCTTCTATTGTAGGAATTTTATTTTGCCTTTGAAAAGCTAAAAATTGGTTGAAATTAATACTGGAGTTGAGTGAAGTGTTCTGACGTGCTATATAAGGAGAAACCTCTTTGCAGGTGACAGGTTTGTGTGTCTTGCTCATATTCTCAGAGTAAAACCAATTGCCATCATCTGAGCAAATGAGAATTTTCTACCTCTCCAGGTCAGATGGGACTGTCAAAGCAATTTGTGGTTGGAGATTTTTTCCTTCACTGTAGCATGTAATACACTTTACTTACTAGGTTCACAAGGACTCCTACCTTAAAAAAAAAAAAAAAAAAGCCTGCTATTGATGGGTTCTTCATAATACACTTCAGATAAGCATCTGCTTAGTTAAGGTTCTTCTTTTTTATACTGTATTTAGGAAAGGAAAAAGTTCAAGCCGTACAAAACTTTTAGCTGTGATTGTGGATACATGACTCGGAGGGATTCTTTCTTTTCTGATATGCGGTGTTCTTATGTCCAAATGAGATGTAATTATACCAAATTCAGTGAATACATTGTCCAAATGACCTGATTATTTGAACTGCCAGGTACTAGATCAGGTTGACTTCACAGTTACTCAGCGCACAAAAAAGGTTTTTGATCTGTTTTAAAGTAAGAGAAAGCTATGAAAAGAAATTAAGAAATATTCTTGTTATGAAATGCTTTATGAATAAAATAAGATTCTTGTTGGTGAGCTTCATGGAGATAGTATTCTTTAAGCAGCTATAAGGAACATACTTATGTTTTTCATTGCGGTAAAGTGATACAATTTATTACTACAGCTCCTAAAATAGCAGTGGGCTGTCCTTTTTTCAGGTAGTAAGATGGAACCATACATTTTTTGTAAGAGAGAGCAGAATAAAATAAGAAGAAGGAAGAGAACATTAAAAGTAAATTTCTGAGTCTTGCTTACATGAATATTGTAATTTACAAAATTTGGGGTTTAGTTTGGGGGGGGGAATCATTTGTTCAATACCGTGTCATCTCTACGTGTAAGCATACATATTTGTAGACTCCAAGCAGGTTCTAAAAGTATATTATTTTAAAAAATATAAAAGATAAATTCATTTCTGTGTAGGGTAGGGAAGAAATGCCATCGTCTTGAGTCCACTGATTCCATTTTTATTACTCAAAACTGCTACAGTTCATAAAATTCAGTTTTACAGGCTATTAGTCCATAATGTGGGTTATGTCCTTTGGAGACTTATGTTAAAGATAAATGCAGTACTTCAGAAAGATCTATATTGTAGTTCTGTGAAGAGGGTTCAAGAATTATTTATTACTTGTTACTATGTTCCAAAAGGAAATGGGTTGGAGGGGGGAAGTTACTATCCGCCTCCAAGACAGGAGGAAATTAGCAATGGAGGAGTCAGTTTATCATTCAGCAAGTGGCTTAATTTCCTTTGAGGTGAGGAAAATATTTTACTGTAACATTACTGCCATTGAAAGGGTTTTTTTAATTGTTCTTGACAGAAAAAGTAGTATTTGCATTAGTGGTATATGCTAAGACTGTTTGCACTGCATCAAGTGGCTCTGTTGACTGTAACTGGAACACAGGATTGGGAAAGAGTTCTGTTACCACAAGCAAGTGCCTCTTATGATGCTGTATAAAAAAGTGATTAGTTTTCATCTTAAATCTAGTTAAGGGATGTTCCCTTATTACCTGCCATTGGAAGGTGGTTCTGAACTTCAGTGCTATAAAATTAAAATACATTTATAAGCTGCATTTATCAGTGGTTGGTGCTTATTCATTTATTCTTGTGTTGGTGTCATCCCAAAGCTTAAGAACATCTTTCCATTCACAGAATCACAGAATCACAGGGGTTGGAAGGGACCTCTGGATATCATCTAGTCCAACTCCCCTGCCAGAGCAGGGTCACCTAGAGCAGGTTGCACAGGATGGCATCCAGGAGGGTTTGGAGTGTCTCCATTGTCAGAGACTCCACCACCTCTCTGGGCAGCCTGTTCCAGCGCTCTGCCACCCTCAAAGGAAAGAAGTTCCTCCTCATGTTTAGATGGAACTTCCTATGTTCAAATTTGTGCCTATTACCTCTTGTCCTATCACTGGGCACCACCACAAAAAGACTGGTACCATTCTCAGTTTTTATCCAGCTACCCTGTTGTAGGAGGACTTGTATCTCTTCTTTTGGGTTTTGGCATGCTGTTTTCACCTCTCATTCAAGAGACAGCTGATCACTATGACAGTTACAGTTCCCTTTGCCTGTTCTTCATGCTGTTCTGATCCATTCTTTATTGAACAAAGGTGGCAGGTTCGCTCGTGAGATTTTACTGGTGCTTAGCGCAACAGTAGTATTTCTATTACAAATACCAGACACTTTCTGTGATGGCATTTGTCTCCTTCATTCCCACATCGTTTGATTGGTCCTTGATTAGCTTGTCATCAGCTGATATGTGCACATCTGTTTGGCTCCCACTTCATAAAAGAATTGGGAAGATACTTTATCAAAAGACTACAGAGCCTTTTAAGGAATCAGAAACATGAATGAAAAATAGCAATCTAATATTACATTTTAGAACTGAAAATTATTACATCATTTTTAAATTAATTTGCTTGAAGCATGCTCTGAGCATAATAAACTTAATTCATATGAATATTCTAGCAATTCTGCTTTGGCAAAAAAACATTTACTGAAACAGCAGATTTTTCCAATGTTAAAAAACATGTTGACAGACTATACACAGGATGATTCTATGAAGTTACAGAGAAGTTATCTAAAATATATTTTGCCAGTTTTGTAGCTTTTTTATGGTGAGTACACTTAAGCATAGCAATCCATGGAGCTGAGGAGTTCATGGCACGATCTTTCCTCTGAACTATCCTCAGATCTCCCATGTGCTTGCTTTGTCTCACATCTTTAAAAGTATTGCCCATAGGATGGCCACCACACTATGTTTATCCTGAAGAATGCATCCTTGAGAAAAGAAGGCTTAGGGGAGACCTTATAACCATGTTCCAGTATTTAAAGGGTGCCTACAAAGAAAATGGAGACTCCCTTTTTATGGCCTTCTTAGCTCCCTGTGGGTTGTCATATGATTTGTATTTAATGTCCTCCCTTCTTTATTATGCCAGATATGAAGAATCATTCCTTCACTCCCCATAGCCCTCCACATAGTATTCCACCCTTCAGTTGTGTTGACAATGCCTCCCAATTTTCCCATGAAAAAAACCTCATAGAACAAACCTACTTTGGCCAAGGACATTACTTAAATAAGATCAGTGTTGTGATTAACCTTCGAGGAATGGCACTGTGAATTGCACAGTTAAATACTGTCTATCTCAAAAGCATGCCTTTTATGCACTTCCTCACCTCTTTTGCTCTCTATTTAAAGCAACTAAAAACTTCTACAACTTGTTTCAGTTTCCTAACCCAGCTTTATTTCTGACATTCGTACAATAAAATGTACATGATAAGCTAGAACGATAACTACCAATATGGCATTGCCACACAAATAGTAATTTAATGATATCTTAAATATAAAAACACAAATCATATTTCATAATTTTTGTAGATTCAAAACACTTTTCAGTTTGCATAATACTGAAATAAGGCTGAAAAAATACTGCATTCTCAAAGTCAAATTGAATGAAATTATCCTCAAATTCAGCTGTAATTTTACCTTAATGTATTATAATTCAGATGTCAGCTTTTTCTTCCGTAATTTGATTCTGCTTGGCTATTAGGATCACTCAGTACTTACTCTGTTTTATTGCTCTTAGATGAAATAAATTAAGCTGTATAGCAATATAAGGGATAATATTCATTGTTATAAATTTGGCATTTACACAAATGAAACATCTTAAAATTCCCCCTTCATCTGTTTTAAATTAAGTATGAGATTTAAATCACTTGTTCTGATTGAGTGCAAGCACTGGAAATGAAGGGACTGTGGACAATCAAAAAAAGCACACTGAGATTCTGATCAAGGCATTCGTTATTGTTGGTGGGAAACAACGTTAAACAATAATTGATTGCATTCATGTAGAGGGTAGAGAAGCCTACCATGAGATAGTAGTATATTCATAGTCTGAGAATGGTTTTGAACAGGTGGGAAAGTGAGAGTAACAAGCACAGAATTTCAAATTGCTCAGGTAGAGGAAAAAATACATGTAAGTAAAAAAAATTTTGGCTTGATTTGGCTTGTTCTTTGATTCAACAGTCTTAAGTTAATGTATGCTAACTCTTGAGAATACTGTTTACTCCAGAATAACTGTATCATTACTGAAAATGAAACCTTGTTTCTTGCAGACAGGCTTCTATCATGCAGTCTGAAATGAGAAGGGAAGACAGCTTCACTTGTCTTAGTTTTAATATGTCCTGTAAATTGCTGCATTTTGAAAGACTGATTTAGGATTTTAGACAAATCAGTTACTGATGATATATTTTGGATTCTGGTGAAATTCTGCTGACAAGTTGTCTCAATAAAGGAAACACGTGCAAAACCTGTTAGCTGCCTCCCCTTTCAACTTGTACATCATTCCTGATGTGCAAAGAATAATAACTATATTTCTTTTTAACAGTCAGCATTCATCATCTTCCCATACAGCCCATCTATCCATTATCACTTTTTGGTGTCTTTCCTGATTGTGTAAGTCTCCACATTTTCCTACAACCCCAGTTTTGTCTTCCATTGTGAATTTTTTTGCTGTTCAATGTAACAGATTTTCTTTCTTTCATTCCACCAACTCTTCCCATACAAACATTTGTCTTCAGGCTAGCCATTTCTCCCTCAGATTCCTCCATCAATCTTTGGCCCCTCTGAAGCTCTACCACTACCTCCATAAGACTGCATTTCCTTTTAGCCTCATCAATTCACATTATGCTCTTGCAAAATTCGTTGTCTGTCTGTTCTAGTCAACCCACTCAATCCATTCTCTGCTCTCTAACCATGCTATAGTGTATTTCTTTTAAAGGAGACTAGAATAGCAAAACATGCAGTTTTGGAAGGCTTCATTAGCAGAACTTAAAAACTTGTGTTGATGGTATTTCGTGTAGGTCACTCTGCAACACAGTCTTATCTATGCTTTAATTACATCTGGTAAAATCTTTAACAAAAAGTGGAAGCAAAAGATTCTGTGGAACTGCATATGTTGGAGCTTTAAAGGAGGGGGTCTGTATGAGCTACAAATTTCCTAAAGGAGGAGCATAAAGTGCATTCTTCATGTGCTTTTCAAAGTACTTATGTATAAGAAACTTGCTTGAAAGAAGTATAGGGGCAGTAGTAATTTTTTAGGCTTGGTCTTTATTGTGTTGGTAAAAGCTATTTCACACTAGATTATAGATACATATGTACTGGATACATAGATACGTAGATAGATGTGAACCTCATGAAATTCAACCAGGCCAAGTGCAAGGTCTTGCACCTGGCTCGGGACAGTTCCCAGTACCAATACAGACTGGGGGATGAAGAGATTGAGAGCAGCCCTGAGGATAAGGACTTGGAGTGTTGGTGAATGAAAAATTGGACGTGAGCTGGCAATGTGCGCTTGCAGCCCAGAAGGCCAACCGTATCCTGGGCTGCATCAAAAGAAGTGTGGCCAGCAGGTTGACGGAGGTGATTCTGCCCCTCTACTCCGGTCTGGTGAGACCCCACCTGGAGTACTGTGTCCAGCTCTGGAGCCCCCAACATAAGAAGGACATGGACCTGTTGGAGCAGGTCCAGAGGAGGGCCACGAATATGATCAGAGGGCTGCAGCACTTGTCCTATGAAAACAGGCTGAGAGAGTTGGGGTTATTCGTCCTGGAGAAGGGAAGGTTCCAGGGAGACCATATTGAGGCCTTTCAATATATAAAGGCAGCTTGTAACAAAGACAGAAAGACTTTTTACCAGGGCCTGTAGTGACAGGAGAAGGGCCAATGGTTTAAATTGAAAGAGGGTAGATTTAGGTTGGGTATAAGGAAGAAATTCTTTACTCTGAGGGCGTGAGACACAGGAACAGGTTTCCCAGGCAAGTTGTGGATGCCAGATCATTGACAGTGTTCAAGGCCAGATTGGATGAAGCTTTAAGGAACCTGATCTAGTGGAAGCTATCCCTGGACTAGATGATCTTTAGAGGTCCCTTCCAACCCAAACCGTTCTATAGTTCTATAATTATATGATACACTGGATAGCCTTCCCAGACAAATTGAGCATTTTCACTATATTGTAGTCTTCAGATAGGAGCAAAGAATAATTTTTAAATTATTCCCTATTTTTCCTTTAATAGAGTAATTCATCTCCACAGTCATGGTGCTGTTTGTCTCCTCACAGTTTCTGGGCTCAAACATTTCAGACAGAATGGCAAAAGAGGAAAAAAAAGTTTTGAAGAAAAATTATATAAACCAAATTTTAATTCAGACAATACTTTTACAGTAATCATTCAAATGCAAAGGTTCCCATATTCTGCAGTAACAGTGTGGATGTAGAATTATATAGTCTATATTTGACATTGCCTTCAAAATCCCGTGGCAGCACTCCAGCGATTCTCAGTGACATTCCCCTTGCATCACTGGGTTGTATAACAGGCACTTAAGTCTCAAGCAGCCCTTTGAAGTGGTGCTTTGAACTAAGTCAGTCACCTAGTGCTACTGCATTTCCAGCAGTAGTGATGCAATGCTGTACCTGCCAAATCGTTGTGCCCGAGATGTGTTCATTTCAGGTCAGTGGAAGTCTCACAAATGCTTTCCACCTTCATATGTGTTATATATGACAACACCTTGTTACCAAAAAGACTATTTTCAGTCATATCAGAAGTGACTGTTTTTACTTTACACTGTTTTAGCAGGAAGGTTGTTTTTTTAAATTATTTTTAAAAAAGTATTAGGTTCCAACTGTTTTTTTTTTCTCCTGCTAGTGTTTAAAGAGCTGTGGACTAACGAGATATATTGAAAAATGTTCCCTGCATCATATCCAAGTCACCTCTTGCACTCTAGAAAATTTGAAAGAAATGCTAAAATAATATGGAAAGCAGTCTTTTTACTTTCTCTTCTTGATGTGAAATCAGAAAAAAAAGTTTATTTTCTCCAGTTAGATTATCATATCGTCACAAAAGAAAAAATGTGTTTAACTATATACTGTTGAATATGAGACCAGTTATTCAACAGACTAGGCATAACAGTTTACTACATGAATGATGGTATTCTCAGATCTATTATGCTCTTCAGATATCTTTGAAATTTTAATCTCTATATATGTGCATTAAAAGTATATCATTCAAATTTCGAAGTCTGTATATAGTAGAGGTGAGTACTCCATGCTGTCCAATCTTTTAAAGCAATTTGATTTTTGGTTAGATAGTCAAAACTTATTTCCTGTCAAGTAAATGACAAGATGTTCTATATTTATTTGTTGATAATGTTAAAAGTATTGCAAACCTGATTATTCTGTAAAAACAGTTGAGCCTTCATGCTGATGTTCCACTGTAGGTAAAGAGACCAAGATTTTCAAAGCTACCAATTATTAGCATGTACTTTAGCTTGACAGCCTGACCTAGCACCTGTAAAATGTTCATGCTGTGAAAGCTTGGTGCTTGACACTATAAATTATAAATGAAGAGCCAGTGGAAAAAGTGACAGACTGACTCAGTGAAAAAGAGAATTACAAAGCTGAAAAACATTAAACTGACTGGCTGTGTGGATATTTAATCAAAGGAGATAAGAAACATTTTATCATTGTGAATATAAACCTAGTATATCTCTGGGAATAGTTGTCATGAGTGGAACAACTCTTCTTTCTAGTAAGTTGCATTTACTTTGGTATAGTTTTGAGGCTATATATTAAAAAAAGAAAACATTTAATATAGCCAAATGTTAACCTTATGTTTTCTGAGTTGCCTTTGTGTTCCTTCCTAGAAGGTTTTTTCCACATGAGTTCTGTTCAACTCTTCTTCTGTACATCATGGTCACTTTCAGACTACAGCAGTAAGGCCAATTATATTAAATATTTCACTTCTAAAGTAGGTAACTTATCAAGCAAATGAGATGCCACTTGAAGAAGCAAGGGAGAAAAACCGGTCATTTTGCTTGAGAGCATTGACACCTTTGAATGTCATGACTGCTTCAGCTTTGATATGCACACAGCTTGTGGCCCATACTGATGACTTGCCTTAACTACTGACAGCTAAAATCATTACTAACCACATCACCTTTAACAAGCAGAAAAAATACAAATGTAGTCTTGACAGCCCTTCCCTATCCTTTGTATGTCACTTGCTTTCTTAGGTCATTAGGGAGATCAGGGAGCATGTCCTTATATATTTGAGTACGAAATACTAACCGTCCTGCTTATATGGCGTTGGCATAGTTCTGTAATGGGTAATAATAATAATGTCCTGTCACTTATGGAGGCTCATTTATGTGGCTTGTGGATAAATTCTGGGTTCAGACTGCAACAGTGCAACAGATGAGGATTGAAGAGCTATGCTTTTCCACCCTCTGTACCACTTCATGCAGACATTGTTAGCATTATTGTTAGCTTGGGAAAGCAGGGTAGTTGAGATCTGCAATTTATGGGCCAGATGAACTCTTTGCTTTCTGTATTATAGCTTTTCTACCTACAAAATAGGAATGACCCTGTTTCATTTGATGATGTAAAAATACGGACTGAATGTAGATAAACTCTTATTTAGCTGCCTAGAGTTAAGAAGATATGCTGAACTAAAGAAGTAGTAGAAGACAGAGAGAAAGTAGTAAAGAGTCTTTGGCTTCAGCAGACAGGTCTGTGCCACTGCGGAAGTGCCTGCCTTTGTGTTTCATGCCTGGAGCTTCCCCGACTGTTGTTCCCATGTCTGATTTGCCTGTATGTCAGAGTTTCAGACTCCCGATTCTTGCTCTCAGCCTGTCTGAAGCAGCATGCTCTGCAGCTCTGACTGCACTGGTGAGAAAATGCACCCTCAAGGGCCTTGCCAAAAAGCCTGAACTGGTCCCTTGCCTCAGTTCTTGAGCTAGAGGTTCTCAAACAGCTCTTCAAGGGGCCATGCTGCCAGTCAAGCGCGAGCTCTCTTTAGTTGCTTCAGCCTAACATCTGTCTATTCTGTTCCTCAGAGTCACCAAACAGCTAATTTTTCATTATGGTTATTAAGTAACTACTTGAGTAAGCAGTGGCCATCTGTCTTCCCAGTCCCCATTTGTCACTTTATCAGCTGTCCTCTTCAAAACTTCTTTCCTTAAAGTGACTGTGATGGAAAAGGTCTGTGTTGATTCTGGTTGAGTGTACCTCTTGTCAACCTTCCCAGTGGGGCAAAGGCAACAAATGCTTGCAATACCATTTTATACTTTACTAATAGAGAGGCTAGGTCTTTGGATCAGGGCAATGCAAGAAAGAATGGGTACCAAGGGTGAGTTTGATTATCCCCATGAACTCCTGTGGGAAGTTTCTACCCCTCTTGAAAAGGACATCCTAAGAAATGCAGAGTATAGGAGCAATAGTTACAGAATTAACTTTGTAATTAGTCTGACTGACAGCTATGTATAGGTGTTATTATACTTTTCCAAAAGTTTTTGTATGTTTTTTTCACTTACGGGTTGTTGTTACAGAAACATTTTGTTCATTTCTTCACCACTCAAAAAATGGTATAGTAAAAGACATAAAAGGAAATGCTTGTAAGAATGCAGAATAGAAAAGGTTAACAGCAAAGCAGGCAATATTAAATCTAGCATCATGACTCCACAAACCAAGTCCCAAACTAATAGAATTGACTTCAACACACACATCATTTGTACTTTACCAGTGCAAGGAAAGATAAATCCATTTGTCTGAATTTCGCTTGTTTGCAATTTCCCTAATGAAGATATACTCAGGTTAATAAACGGAGCTGACAAAACTGTCAGGTATTTGTGTTCATTTAGAAAAATCTGCCCAATAATCTACTGTTGACATGAACATGACGGTGAATTGAATATCAATTAGCTTTTTCAAGTCAGAATGAAAATTATTACATAGGGCAGCTGGGCTCCTATCATAATTTTGCAACTCCTATTTTTATCAGGGTTAGCTCTTGACCTCCAATTATCTCACATGTGAAACCAAAAGCTTAGGAAAATAATACAGCTATGTGACGTAAACCAGCTCTGGTGTTATCTTCTGGACCTGTGAACAGCATTAATTTATCTCATTTCATTTTAACAGGAATCCCTGCTGAAAAGGAGTGTCTTAGAAATGAAAGCTGAGTCATTGGTTAAGAACACACTCTTTCTCTGGTACCTAAACCCCCTTTTTTACCCATGTCATTCTTTGTGAGGAGTCCATTAAAGTTGAGCAGTCTGCTTCTGCCTCCTGGAACTTACTCTTCAATTCTGTATTCACTGCCTGTCCTGCAGGCCTGGCATTGCAGTGCTCACCCCCTTCTGATGCATTACAAATGTAGGAATTCAGCCCTTCTGGCTGATGTGTGGATTTGAGAACCTCCTCCTGTCTTACTCCCCTGTTTAGAAGTGCAGTGTTCAACTAAATCACTTTAAAATCACTTTGACGCTGCTCTTGGCAAAAAATCTGTGTTATAGGCTAGGAGAAGTAGGATATTACCCATTCATTATCGATTCCACAGTTACCTGAGGAAAACTTGGGGGTTCATCTGTTTCTGAGGTAAACCTATTTCTTTTCAATGTGAATATGCTTTCTTTTTACCTCAGTAATTTTTTTTTCTCATGCTTGTGAATACGACTCACATTGGAGAAGCAAGCATTTACATTAGACCTGAAAAAACATAATGTTTACGGTTGTTTTAAGGCAAAACAACCTAGTACGTGGCAGAATACATAGTTAAGATCTAACTGTGTACGATTAGGGATTATAACTATTATCCCAGAAAGATTTCAGTGCAGAAATTGTCATGTATTTCTGCAGTGACAAATACATTCCCTACATGCTTGGTTCATTTGGTGCCACTGAATGTATCAGGTTGATTCCCAATGCTCCGTTTGGTATTCGTGAAACGAAACATGGAATCTACCTTACTGGGAAAGGCCATATCTTTTACTGACTGGTGTTACATGCCTGTGACTGATAAATTGTTTAATTTCTCCTATTTCTTTGGAATATTTGTCTGGATTATGAACAGGGATTAAAGTTGTGTGATACGGCACTTTGATATTAAAAAAAAAAAGTCAATGTATTATCCTAGTAGAATAACCATTTAAAGAGTTCTGTCTTTGGTACGTTGCTTTAGAGAGACGTTCGCCATCAGAGTAGTCACATATGCATGTGCAGAAAAACCACTGAAGCATGGACAGTTGCATGGATATGGAGCTATTATGAATCACTAATAACACTCCACAACAAGGAGCTCCTGTTGTAGGTCATCATGCAGGGAGTCTTTTCTCAGGTCTGTTGTAGGACAGCAGTAAAGGTAATTTCTTCTTCCTTCACTCATCTGATTATTATTTTTTGTACACCAGAGAAATAGGTTTCACAAGATGCTTTGTACAGAAAGCTGCTACCAAGATTTCATACCTTGGTTTAACTAATTGTAAAGGCTAATAGTTGACCAAATAGTCTCTCTTGTAATTGTACTTAGACTACTTAAGGAGTGAACTCTGCCTGTTACATGATGTCTAAATAGAAAAAACCCTTCATTTAAACAAGAGCATCTAGGCATAATTGACCAATTTTCAGGATTAATCAGTTGTTTCTATTTCGTTTGTTTGTTGTTTGGTTGGTTTTTGTTAAGAAGTATTTTAGCAATATTCTAGGTAATTTTAATGCTGTTAAAAACAGGCTACAAAAATAATGGAAAAAAACCAGAACATAAAATTTTACTATTAGTTCTTTGGGGTGCAAGGATTTTTGTTTCCTGAAAATAAGTCTGTCCATTTCAGTTTTGTTATCTTACTGTGTCTTAAACTGCAACTTGATAAAATAGGTACTTAAATTTTTTCAAATATTTACTGATCCTAAAATTAAAAAAATTTAAGTATCAATCATGTTGTTTGAAGTAGAGATATGACAAGATACAGGTATGCTTAATGGGCTGTGTACAGGTTATGAATCATAAATGATAATAATTGCTTATCAGAGCATTTTGATAGGTGTTTAAAGTATTGCAATTGCTTATTTTACAATAAAGTGGCATTAGGAAGGAAGTAAAAACACTGTTGTTAAATTAAAAAATGATTGTGGCTGAATACATTAATCCCTAAAGTTAACTTAAAGTTTGACAGCCTATAGCCACAGACTTGTCACTTTTTTTAAATCCACTGTCCTGCTTTCAGAAAGGTAGGTGTTAACAATACTAAAAATAAGCCACAGTAAAGTGCAATAGGCAACTAGCTGACTATATGTTCTAATTATGGTCCTTTTATTACTGAAATAATGCATAAAGACTGGCATCTCTTGTTCCCTGAATATAAAAGCTGAAGACTTTCTCCAGAAGGGCAGACTTTTATGAACATCTGGCAAAATTTACAGTGATAATTTCAACAGTCGTTTCTAGATAAAGGAAAATCTGACATGAACTAGACCATTTGCAAAGTCTTAGAAGATGCTGGTAAAAGTCAAATACCTTAATACCGTGGTGCTGTAGAAGTCATAAAATGAATTAGGCCTACTTGTGGAATTTTAGGTATCAAATATTGCTGGGATTAATTCAGATTTAACTTTTTTATAGAGACTTTGGCGGTGCTAAGACACACATTAGATTATTTGTTTAGAATCTGGGGTTTTTTTTCATCCTACCATGGCTACATGCCTTGTTATTTGGAAATAATTGTAAAATTGCATTTTTGTTCATTCAAATGTAAGTTGAGTGGATGTTCGTATAACTCCCTTTCCACAGATATAATCATATATGATGTTTGTGACATGTTCTTCTGAAGTAATGTGATGATACAATCGGGGATCAATTACATAGCATTAATAACAAATACAAAAATCTGAATGGTTTGTGAAGGAGGTGGCTTATTTCTCCCTTCTACCTTCATAAACTCTGAATACTGAATAGTATATGGAGTTGAAAAAAATATTTGTCAAATGAGTTGCAAACAGAAAGGAACACATAAGCTTGCAAAAGTGATATGTAATGAGTATAATAATCAGCTCTGGTCTTCAATATGTCTTATCCACTTAATTGTTCAAATGAAATACCGTATCATTCCGAGGTTCCATTAGTTGCTACTTTCATTTCACAGCTTCAAGGGTTTGACAGTATATGGAATAACGGTACTGAGGATACAGCTGGAATCAATTGCCTCTGCCTCCATCAGTTCTCTCAGTAGGTATAAGAATTACTCTTTCATTTTAAAAAATTACATAAATTAGATCTCTCAGTGTGGTGTCTTATGATTTTAGGTAGCAAGATCAAAGTACAGCATTTGGTTTACTTATCTTGCTTATTTACATGGTACAGTCACATAAAAGTATGCATTCCATAATCCAAATTCAATAAAGTCTTCCACCAAAAAAGCACAAGAGACTAAATCAGAGTTTCATCTCACTTTTTCTGTTTAACACTTAATCCAGTGAGGTTACTCTAACATAACTGAGGGGTCTGCAATGGTCGGCAATGCTAATAATAATACAACATGAGAATAAAGGGATTCATGTTCATTTTTCAAGTGAGAATGGAAGAAAGGCAATGTGAAAAAGAATAATGTAAAACAGAAGCTTTTCGTATGAAAATGTTGGCTTACATTCTGATGAGAGATGGAGCAGTAGGATTACAGCAGCCTGTCACTCTCAGGAGAATGTGCATGTTTGCACGTAAGGTATGGAAAGGGTGATTATATTGTCTCGGAAATAGCAGGAGCACTATGAAAGTGTAGGAAAGCGTAAAATGATATTGCAAAAAGCATAAATTTTAATTTCGTTTAAAAAATGATCTTGCTAAGAAATAGGTAATAAGGTTCTCTAGGAAAAAAGGTTGACTAAAAAAGGTGGGTAGTGTGGCATTTTATGCAAAAGAACCAGTGTTTGCTTTAATCTTGTTAGCTCAGAGACACAGTATTTGAAATTATATCTATCCAGGTAGTAGTAGGGAACAGTAAGACTGAAACAGATAACTGAATCAAATCAGAAAATAAGGTAAGTTATTCTTTAAGCATCTGTATGTAATGTATGGTAAGAAAAATGGTGCTGTGGGGGAATTAGTTTTTGAAGATGCTCACTGGAGATCTCATGTAACTGGGAGTAAAACGCCACCAAGTTAAAGACAGTCAGTTATCCAACATAAAAAATATTGTACCCAGTCTAATAATGTTGCAGACTTCTTAGGAGTGAGAAGGTGAATTATGAATGAGATGTTGGGTTTTGTACATCAAAAATTATTCTGACCAGTTCTCATTCATTAGAGGAGAATTCTAATTGTGTGTTTGTGTGAGTGTGAAAATGTGAAAATGAAAAAGGTGAAAGTGGAAATTCCTTTTTAAAATTCTTGATTAGGAAATCATTGATCAATAAAAAAAGGCCAGTTTTGGATAACAGCTCAACCTACATTAGAGGTAACATGAAAGCAGAAACTAGAAATATCAACACTTGTAATAATTAATGGAAAATAGAGGATACATGTGGAAATTAATGCAGGTCGAAATATATGAAGTGTAGAAAATTGAAAACAGAAGCGAAGTGTGTTCATTAAAAGCCCAAGTCTCACTCAGGGAATTTTTATATTGTATTATGAATAAAAATGTTTTTGTGAATGGTATTGAGCTATTTTTAGAAAGATGCAGAAAATAAGGTGTTCAGAATTGAGAGAATTAGAAATGAGTAATTTATTCGCGTAAAGTGAAGAATATGAAGTACTCCCCATCTGGTGTAAGTAGTTCTCTTCCAAGAGTCCTGAAAGAATTGACTGAGGAGATCTCTGGGCTACTGATGGTAAATTTAATAAGTTTGGGGACTTAGGGAATTCAAGAATATTGTAAGAGTGTAGGTGTTAGAGTACTGGTTTGAAAAGAAAAGGAAAGCACCATTAACCAGGTAACTAGATTTTTATAAAAATCACAGCATTGGAGAGGATTCGAGAAGTCATTTAGCTCCCCCCCTCTGCCCCAAGGCAATATGAGATGATGCAGAAACCAGGTCTAACAGTGTTGAAGGTGTCTTAAAAGCCTCCTATAGTGGAGATTCCCCAGTTTCCCAATTAGTCACAACTATCCCTCTTCTTTAGAACTGTAGGGGTAGTAAGGATTTTCCTCAAGTCTAATATAAAACTCTTTTTACTGTAATTTAAATCCCTTCTTCCTTTTTGGCCATTAACATAGTGAACAGATTATTCTCTTCTGCCTTAAACAGCCTTTTACACACTGAAGATTGTTAGTGGGTAATCCTCCTAATTTAATCTCCAAGGTAAATGACTCTGGTGCACTCAGACCTTCCAGAGCACAGCCTTTCTAGAGATCTCATCATTACTGTTGCTGTCCTGTGGTGTCTTTGCAACTGATCCAGGTATTTTTTGACATAAGGCACTGAAAACTAGACACAGCACTGCTGCAAAAGGCTTACAAATGCTGAAGAGAGGGGAAGGATTACTCTGTATATTTTGCTGGCTATAATCCTGTTTATGTCAGTCAAACAGTGTTGTTGATGCTTTGGTTACGGTATTATTTGCTATGACTCCTATGTACTTTCATGGCAGAATTGCTATCTAGACAGCAATGCTCCTCATCCTTTATTACTGCAGCTCGTTAATCTTGCCTAAACCAGATAGCTGTTGCATGCAAAATAATGGAAATGCTGGAAAAGGATTGAATTGATATGTATATAGTGAATGGCAGTACATTTGTTTTATGGAAAACAGGCCTGGTCAAAAATTCCAAGCATTTAAATAATTTTTCCCAGTTGATTACATGTTAATTGCCAAAGGTAACTTGCATATTGGATATGTCCCTCTTCTTTCTGTCTTCCTCAAGCAGACAAGCCACAGAGGTAATATGTTTAGATTTTGTAAAGTATGATAAAATATCACCAAGTGTTCTGACAGTAAAAATCTTACTGAATTTTTTACTAAATGGCTTTTAAAAAACTGAGGTCTAAGAAACCTTAAAGTACTTTTTCAGTGACTGTTAAATCACAGAATTTGAGATGTTCCTTACACACCATTCAAAATTCTAACTGGTCAATATTTTTCATTAGTAACATGGAAATAAATATAAAATCAATAGCTGACAAAAGAGTAGTAAGGAAAGAAAGAAAGAGGATGTGCAGACAGGGAACAGCCTTTATCACTTAGTAAAGGTCAGCCCTTAAAAGTAAAACTTGTTTTAATATAAACAAATAGATCTTTATACATTCAAGAAAGAAATGCAACCCAAACTGAAAAATAATGATGAAAAGAGTGATTCTGTAAAGGACAGTGATCTTGATAGACTAATAACTGCCTGTCAGTGCAATGCTGCAGTAAAAAATAGGCTAATGTGACCTTGGATATATAAACACGATATAAAAATAGGCAGGGTTCTTTATATTAATGTGTATTGTTAGAAGGAATGATTTCAGAATACTGCTGGTGATCCTATTTTTAAAAACTAAAAAGACCATAAAAGCTGAAAAAAAGTGCAGGCATTTAAGAAAAGAGCAACAACTCTCTCGGGGGCTGGAAGTGAGAGTCTTTAGAAGCTCACTGTGTTTGTCTTATAAATTGATTTCAGTCAGTAAGTAAGTTCTCAGAGAAAAAAAAATTGTGCCAGTTTTGCCTGTTTCTGGGTATCATCTGTAATGACTGCCTACCCTTCTGGAAGCTACTGAAACTTTCCATCTTTTATTTGGGCGTCTTTTACCCAGTGCAGCAGAGAGATTCTGCATACAGGACATCCGTAGCTCCTGAGTGTATGGCATGCGTTTGTGGGCGAAACCACAGAGCAGACGAATAGGGCGAACATGCTGCCACGTGAAGCAGCAAATGCTCCCCATTCCCAGTGCAGGCACCTGGCCGGTCTCTGCCAGCCCGGCGGTTGTCAGCTGGGTGGGATGTGTTGGAGTGAGCTGATCTGCAACTTGCCAAGTTGACTTCTTCTGAGTCTTGGCATTTTTTCTTGGTGCTTTTTTTCCCACACTGGTATTTTTCTGCAGCTCCCTGAGTTACTAGTGTTGTCTTAATAAATTAATGTGTGTTTGTCATTCTATATTCCTTGCAAATCTTTGGCTTACCCACTAGAGAGGTAACAATGAAATGTATTAGTCCACAATGAGCAGGAGGGTGAGTGATCTGATGGCCTATTCTGATGTCGGACTATGATTCCATGAAGTAAGTTGGCTGAAATCTTTTACTCATTTAAAACTGTTAGGTCAGACTATCTGAAGATGTGTAAAGAAAGAGAAGGAGAAAAGAAACTGGTGAAATGAATGTTTGGAAGGGTTTTTCCTTGGTTGTACAGACAAGATTGTAGAGTTCATCTTCAGAACAGTATTTGGGAATTAGAGTTAAAATTCCACACTGTCAGTCCTCGGAGCTCTGCTCATCATAATTTTAAATAAAACAGTTCCCTCAGGACCAGGCAAAACCTCTGAAAAGATTAATTTCAATTGTAAAGTCTAATAATAGCAGCAAAAGATATGTCCAAAAAAAGGGAAACTGGAGCTCAATATGGCATAATGAGTTATAATAATGTAATATCTATTAAAGTATGTACTGGAAAACAAAGCTAAACACTTTTAAACTCTAAGTCTGAACGGTGCAGTTAACTAAAACAATAGGTTTACAGCTGTATGTTTAAGTCTGTATATTACTGTTGGGCAAGTGACAGTATCCGTAGCTTAGTTATTTAAGGAAAGACATGCAAGTGATAAATCTAAGTTCTTTTTGTCAAAAGAGATTTTTTAAAGGATCTTTGAGTTAATTTTGAATTGTGACATGACTTTGTAATGGCAGACCTACACTCATTCACTCTTGCTTACTCTGCAAGTTTTACACTCTACGTCATCTCCAAAAACTGGCTGCTGCAAGGGGAGGTTGGATGTCAGAAATGTCAATAACATTGCTTAGTTGCAACGAATTTATTTATAGCTTTTTTCATAAATATTAACTGCAGTAGTTCCAGACACACACTTTTGCTTATCCTCGCAGTTAACGGCTTGTCCATAATGGCCACTTAGCCTGGAGTCTCATTTAAGAGGAATGGGGCTTTTTATGGCATATAAAGGAGTATAAATAAGTACATGTACAGACAACGGTCAGTAAGTATAGCTTCCTGGTTCCCTTAACTTTTCAGGGAATTTTCTCTCATTTTAAGCATCATACATGTGGTGTCCACCATCTCTTTTTAGTCCTTTTGCATGTGAATTCCCAGTTCTTTAGAAACTTTCACTGTTCTGCAGTCAGAAGAGAAGTGTTCATTCCTGTATGTAATTCAGATGTATACATGTGGACATTCCTCTTAGTCTGGATTTTATTAGCAGAGTGAATTTTCTGCCAAGGAGCTGCGAGTTGGAAGCTTCTTGGCAGTGCAATTTGTCTGCCATCAGGTCTGTGCTGCTGGGGATAGACTGCTTCTTAATTACCTCATTTAAAGATAGCTTGGGTATCTGTGTCCCACACTGAAGTCTATCATGTAGATACCTCCAAATCACTGAAGTGTGTGAGGATTTTTTACTTTATCCATGTCCTCATTTGTATAGCTGGCCGTGTTGACTTCAGCACTTTACTGGGGTTTGTATTTCTTTGCCATAAACATAATGTTTACTTGATCTGCCAGTATTTGCACATTTTTTGATTGATTATTACTTTGTGTCTTGTAATACAAGTACTGTTGGAAAGACAATCTCTATTTTTATGATTTTCATTTCTGACTCAAAAGGTGATAGCGTTCAAATTCTGGTTAGTAGTCATTTGGTTGTTTGAATTCTCCAGTTTGAGCTTCTTACAGATTTGGTGGATATAAGTGAACATATGTGAGTACACAAGATGCTTGACATGTAAAACGTATCAAAAATTGTATTTTAACAAAAGTCAGTTATTTGATGGGGATCACTTGGTAAGTGTATACAAGAAATATTATTAGATCATGGTTCAATTAAATTTAAACTTAGCATACTTTCAGTGATGAATATACTCTGGTTTTTAATTTTTTTAATGTGTAGCTTTGAGCTTTCAAGTAGCACTTGATTAATTCGGGCAAGGAATTAATTAATTCAGGCTCCACTGAAGAAATTAATTCATTTTCCTTCCTATATTTTGGGGCTTGTTCCTTGGAAGTATTAGTTTTGAATACCTGGATGATGTTTATTGAATCATGGTCCTGCTAGCACAAAAATTGTAAAACTGAAACGGCACTTCAAGCCCCAGTGCTGTTTGTAAAAAAAGTTAATTTCTGCCTGTGAATCAGTATGGTTAGCAGTAACATATAGTGGTTTTCATTTTATTTTTTATTTAATTCTGTATTAAAGACTTAAAATATTATTAGAATAGCACCTGATAAGTAGCAAGATACAACCTCAGCTGAAAACCAGGTATACTGATAGAGTCCATGCTTGCTGGGTGGAGAGAGGAGGAGAGGAGAGATGGAGAGAAGGAAACTAACTCTTAAGTTAACTGAAACATTCTCAGAACCCAGCTGAGCATTTGGTCTTCTCTATGAAAACAAAATGTCTAAACCCAGTGGCTTGATTTTTTTGGAGGTGACAGTACATTATAACTTTACATAGGAAGCTGCTGCATCACAGGCCAAATGGGAAGACACTATTCTGACTTCAACAAGAGTATGGTGGCCTGATGCAAACAGAAAATACTATGACAGCTGTAAATCACAGCTTTGTAAGTAAGCAGAAGGCAGAAGTAGTCTCAGTGGGGATAGTGATTCCATTTTTTGGAAGTAAAATAGGGCTTGTAAAAAACCCTTTAATTTATCTTCAAGTTATTCACAAAGATGCATAAACTGGTGAAGTGGTGAAGAAGCGGAGAGCAGAATACTCCCTTTTGTTAAATGTCCTTTTTAAAATGTCATTAGTTTCTTCAAAGAAAACATTAAACTTTTATTTGATTAATGTTGAGCTTGTTACCTGACTGTAATTTTGCTGATAAGACTATTTCAGTTTCAGGTTAAAAGTCAACACACATTCAAATATAGAGGAACTCTAATTGTTACTAATATAAAACACAAAGGAAGATGCTAGCTCAAGTTTCCTCTAATAAGCTGGTGAGTTCACACAGTTTCCATGCCAATGTGCCTTTTCCATAAGGCAAAAAAATATGACCTGGCTTATGATGATGATGATGTACTGCTTTATAGAAATACATTATAGATAGCTGTACATTGATTGTTTGGACAGATAAGAGGTGGCAGATAGAGTGCGACAGCATAGAAGCCCCAAATGTATGGATAGTGGTGTCGTGTTCCAAACTGCTAGCTTCTTTTTTCTCCATCATTTAACCACCCAAGGAAGAACTGGAATTTTTTAGCTGTAAGGAGGAACTGAGCATTCAAAACACACTAACTTGATGATTAAAATAAACTGCCCTATACAATGCTTAATTTTATGTTTAAATCTGAATTTACATTTATTAAATTAGAGGGTCAGATTAAACAATTCCATTAGAGGGCAGTAGTACATGTAGGTACAATGTCTCATGTAGTAAATATTTAGTTCACAGTCAGCTTCCTTATCGCTATGAGCTGTGTTCTGTATAATAAAGGAAAAGAAAAATTAAGCTAATGTAATTTAACATATTCAAATAATGTAGAAATATTTTGTAATATACAATAATGCCCATCCTGTCATATATTAAAAAACCAAAATGAATATGGCAGAAATGATGCAAAATATGTGGCAGCTTTCAGCACTGTTATATTCCAGCTAAAATATCAACTCTAAAGTTGTTCGTCTTTCTGTGTTCTTGCTGAGTTACATTGTTTGTATATTGTGTAGCTTTATTTCTGGGAAGTTTATGGTGTTTTTTTAAAAAACATCTTACTTTTGAAACTCTGCTTTTCTTTATTTTATTTGCTTTAATGCTTAATTCCACATCAGACTTTCTGGATTTCCAGGCAAAGGATTGCAGAAATGTGCGTGCTTATTCAGGCACCTTTTAATGATTAAGCGTTGGTAGTGTATTGTGATTTGGCAATTATTTCTGTAGGTTTTGTATGAATTGTATCTTCTGAGGCATTTGGTAATGAACTGTAAGCCATGAAAGCCTTGATGTTTAGATTCTGTTTTTATTCATACTCCCAACATTTTAGTTGCTTTAATAGCTTTAAGCAAGCATACCTGACTAATATGGCTAGTTCAATTCATATCAGTTTAATACTTTACTATGTTGTATATGGGTCATCCAAGCAATACTGCAAACATACCATTTCTTTTTCCGTTTTCAGTTGTGTTACTTGATACTACAGCTGCCCTCGGAGAACTAGGATGGAAAACATTTCCTTTAAATGGGGTAAGTCACTAACCGTTTTGGTTTTACTGTCTTAATTTTGGCATTCTGACACTCTGGAAGTGAATGGCTATTATACCTGAGTGGATATTCTTGCAATATAGACTTGTCAGAAAGATTGTAGTTTTTCTCAGGACTGGAGGAGCCTGTGTTGTAAGTAGGAATAACAGATGCAGGAATGATATGAGTACACATTATTGTGCCCTTCTCTTGCTTTTCTGAGTGTTAAGAATCTATCTTACTTTAAATCTGATTCTAACTGTTACACATCATAAAGTTCCACATTAAAAATCCCTATGCTGGAGGAATGTGTTATGACTACATTTTTTGTGAAATAAAAAGAAAAATATTTTTTTATTTTATAACTTGAAACAAAACTTTAATGATTTAAGTGAGGTTTAATATGGACTTTAGCATCTGATGAAATGGTATCAGGTTAGCTAAATCAGAAAAAAATTATAAATATGTCAATGTCATTGAACCAGTTTAAACATTTAGAGGAAATACTTAAATAGTTTTGGTTTTTTTCCTGCACTGACCATTCTAGGTTGAAGTTCACTATTCCAGTTTAATGTCTTACAGGGGTTCACTGTACTATTAGTACAGATTACCAGGACTCACTTGACATTGCATACAGGGCCCTAGAGTGTTAGATGTTGTCTGGTATACTTGGAGATGCTGTGGCCAGGTGAGCGTGGGGAAGAGGAGCATTTTTACTCTTTGAAGTTCAACCATCAGTGCTTTGCCAATGGCTATACTTCCAAAACCCATCTTCTCTTTCCACCCAGCTAATGCACATAACAGAATATCAGAGGCATTTGTAGTTTCACTTTTTATTTAAGATACAGTATACTGGAGCACTGAACGCCTATTGTATCAGCTTCTAGTTCTGATGTCACTGTACATATTGTATACCACTTCTTTGTATATTAGCTGGCATCACTTAATTCTTGTGTTTGTGGCATATAATTAATTGCTTCTCTGAAATATGCTCAGAAAATACTGTTTTTCTGAGTGAAAAATCTGGTTTCATTTTTGCTTATTTTATTTCTTGTGATCTGTTCCAGAAGGAAGTAGAAATTGTCTATCCTCAGCACCTTAATAATCCATTTTTATAGAATGCCTTCTGTGTCTCTGCCCTCAGGGATTTCAAGCAATGTGACATTTGTTAATCTCAGCCTATTTTCAACTTTATGGATTACTCTTTTTCAGGGTTTTCCAGTTCTTTGTATTCCTAGACATAATTTCAGTCTGTTACAGATACCTCTGCATTTTATATTTTGTATGCAGTCTCATGCAATCTGAGTTACAATTCTGAAAGTTTTATTTCCTTCAAAAATTCTAGACAAAGCAAATACTGTCATACACTATGATGAGAAAATACAGCAAGGAATTTTTGCTTTAGCTTTGTTATGGACTCCATTGAATTGAACAGGGAGGCTGGCATTTAGAAAGCACACAAGATATAATTTCAGTTGTTCTGAAAATTCTTAAAAGCTTTAGTTACTCCAGTAACAATAACCACAATATACAAGCAGAAAGAAACCTGCACTCAAAGTTGATTTAAAAAATAGCTATTACAACATATCTGTTGGTTGGTCATACATACCCTTAACAATAATTTTGCAGCATATTGAGGTTTTAAGGTGTCTTGGGACCTTTGCTGTATTTTAAGAATTACTAGAATACAAGGAGTTTACATTTGAGTCAGACTTGGCATTCAATTATTGGAGAAGAAAAAAGAAAAGTGGTTTGTAACATGAGGAAAACATGCAGAATAAGGCTTCCTGGGACATAAAATAGGCAGAAGAGGCTAGAGTGAAAGGTGTGAGAGGAACTGGATAAATTATGGAAAGGTAATTAAGAGAAGTGTGCCTATACTGTTAACTCAGGAAGAAAATATTTCTAAACTGCTGATGAATTAATCTAAGCTGTAAATGGGATAAAGATTCATGTGTACTACAACAAAGAAGTTTTTGAACAAACGTTTGGGAAGTTGTACAGGTGGCGATACATGATTTGGAGAAGCATGAAAGAATCACAGAATGGTAGGGGTTGGAATGGACCTTCAGAGATCATCTAGTCCAACCCCCTTGCCAAAGGAGGTTCACCTAGAGCAGGTTGCACAGGATCGCATCCAGGCAGATTCTGAATATCTCTAGAGAAGGAGACTCCACAACCTCTCTGGGCAGCCTGTTCCAGTGCTCTGTCACCCTCAAAGTAAAGAAGTTTTTCCTCATGTTGAGATGGAACTTCCTGTGTTCCCGTTTGTGCCCATTGCCCCTTGTCCTGTTGCTAGGCTCCACTGAAAAGAGTCTGGCCCCATCCTCTTGACACCCATCCTTTAAATATTTATAAACATTCATGAGATTCCTTCTCAGTCTTCTCCAGACTAAACAGACCCAGGCCTCTCAGCCTTTCCTCATAAGAGACATGCTCCATTCCCTTGATCATCTTCATAGCCCTCTGCTGGACTCTCTCCAGTAGAGATAGAGACTATAAGATACTGGTCACATACAGCGGGAGATGGCTGGATATGCAGACAAACAAGGTCCTCCATTTCTCACAATGGAATGAAGGAAAATGCCTTAGGTCAACATTCCAGGAAAGGCTGCTGTGAGCAGTAGGACCTAGTAGCAATGCTGCACCTCTGGAACGGTGCAGAATGAATAAACAGTGGAGACAATGACTTACATGAAATGAGAGTTATTTCTCTCAATGAATGAGAGCTATGTAGAACTGCTGATTAAAATTGATGTTTGCTGATTTTTCAGAGTTAGCATCATTCTGACAAGCTTCATTAAAACATACCAAATGTGCATTTTGGTTTATATATTTGAATATACTGAAAAATTGCATAAAGCCATTAAAAGATGAAAAGTTACATTACTTTAGCTTATAAAATATTAAAGGTACTAAAGTTAAAAACTGAACTGGAATGTATTTCTAAACTGTTTCTATTTAAGTTATTCTGGGATCCTGTACCTTACATAAAGGTAAAAAGAAAACTGAGCTTACAATTGGTCATGTAATTAACAGAATATGACATTTGTATGCTTCTTCATGTCACTTTTGTATGCAATCTCTGAAACAAAAGGCCAGTGTTCATGTTAATTATTACTTGATTCTTATTAAAATGTAAGGCAAAATAGTGCTTTTGAGGTCAGTTAATAACTCTTATTATACTTACTGATATGGTAAAGAACAGTAAAACTGTACAAACATCAGAGATGTTGTTTTATCTCCACAGTGCTATCCGATCTGAGTTACTTATCTGCCCTAACATAATTCAGAATACGGCATAATTACTGGTGTGATTGAGGTTATCACTGCAGAAATAAGAACCAATTTTGTCCCATGATGGGCACATCAGCATTTTCCCTTTTCCTGGAGGAGAGTGACAGGTTTTGGTTTGTTTGTGCTTTTGACAGAGATTCTCGTTCAGATACTGTGCAAATCTTACATGTTACTTTAATCAAACTGTTGGGTTTTTTCCCCCAAATAAGTGTGTGCGTGGTGTTTACATGTGTAAGAAAAATGTCATTGACATAGTTACTGCTCTAGCTAACATTTTTTGAGGTTAGGAGGATGGGATGATAGGTTTTCTTGAGACTGTGACATTAACAGAAGCCATTAATTTACTGGCATACTCAGTCACAAAGAATGTTTCCATTAAATTAAATATCAGCTGAAATATTAATGCTTGAGATTTGGCTAATATTGAATATGCCTCAGAGATTTTAAACTAACAGGCTAGGGTGAAGTAGGAGAAAAAATTAGGAGGTATTCTTTTGGAATTTGCAGAACCTTAACCTTCACCTCCCAGACTTTTCATTTATAGTAGATTCATAACATAATGTTTGCAAGCTTTCAGCAGTTTTGGTAACCTCCAGGGGTACCCACCCAAGCAAGTAAAGATACAACACAGTAGTTTTGTATGTGGCATTTGTATGCAATCCCATCATTTAGCTGCAGAGATGAGTCATGCACAACTGTGTTATCCATTCCTTGGTAATATAATATGCGAATTTTTTTTCATTTTCTTCTCAGTTATTTGTGCAACCTTCCTGAAGCATGAGAATACAATAGTTTTTCGTACAAATATGTTTTCTTTATTTGCTTGTCAGATTTTTTCCTTTTATTTTGAACAGGTAATAAATTGAGTGCTTAGAGCTACAAAAATGCAGCGTAAAACATTAATATCTTTGAGGTCAACAGAATCAGCTTTTGTTGATTGAGTTCCACTTTAGCTTCTCAGTGATGGGCTGTCTAAAATTTCTACTTTAATAATGGACACATTTGATACTTCCTCTGTTCTTTGGGCTATAGTTCAAAATGACCGATTGATTTATGAAAAAGCATATGCTATGGAATGAAAGTACATCTTTACTCAACAAACTGTCACTCCATAACCTTGAAAATGCAAAACAAGTTTTTTTGTATTGGTACAAAAAATGGGAAGGAACCCCTTCATAGTTATCAAAAGAGGATGTGAATGTGAGCTAGTGGGCAGGCCAGTTGAGTTCATGTGAACTGTTATCCAGGGTTCCAGCTGAAGTCAGTTCGCTGACTGTGGGGACAGGGTTATTTTTCTTAGGTTTTCTCACTACACCCTGTGGTGCTGGGACTGTTAAAATGGCAGTTTTTTTCTAGGGGATTAAGCACTGTTAAGCACTGTTAAGTGCTTAATAAGGTTTTGAAAGTTAGGGAGGACAGGAAAAAAACGTGAAAGCCTAACTGAAATGTAGTGGTCCACAACCTTCACTTATCCATTAGCAGTAATGCTAATAAAATAATGTACCTTGAGCAACTCCAGTGGTTGGATTTTTTCCTTCTGACTTCAATGCAGCTTTTTAAAAAAATATTATTTATTTCCCATTGCATTAAGCAATCAGTGTAACACAATTTTGTGAGCAAAGTTTGCTCGTGAGCTATGGTTTGGAGACTGTCGTCGTAAGGGCCTGTCTATTCCTGATAAACTTCTAACATAAGTACTGCTACTTAAGTCTAAGAATGGCTTGTTTTGCATGAGCTGAATCTACTTTGCAATTGTTAATTTGGAATACAGTGTTCTGTATTAATTAATCATGAAAAAATATTCTGCTTCTAACACTAATCTAAATTTTAACTTGTATGTAGCCACTTCATAAACTCCAAAAACATTTTGAAATTACTGTAAAAGAAGGGCAAGGTGACTCATAACACAAGGCTGTGAGACATTATTTACATGTGGAAGAGGCTTGTATAAGCTACCTTGACTTGTCATAGTAGGCAAAATGTATAGCCTCAGTAGTAAAGAGCCTACTAGAAGTCTTCTAAATTATTTGACAGCTATATGAGTGATAAAACTATTTTGATCCCAGTTCCCCCAGATATTTGAATAGTTTCCTTGTCAATTGCTAATTTTCGTATTGATTTATCCACAGAAGTGATTTTGTTTTAAATACCTTCATTCTTTGGGTGTTCTTTTAAGATTTTTAATAACTATTACTGATATATAGTTTTACGAGGTTTTTTCCTCTTATTTATTTGTTGAGACTGAACTTGTCAAAGTACTGATTTTTTTTCCCTACCAGGCTGATTATTTTACCCTTTCTGTTAAAATAATTGTTTTACAGTATATGTATCAGTCAACAATTCATTTTTTAGCTCCTTCTTAGCTAATTAGAAGACCTTTCTATAATTTATGGTAACACATTTTTGAATAGCTTAGTACTGTTTGTTACCAGTACTAACTTACTACTCTTTTTGATGTTGTAATCAGAGATGATACTGGGGTTTTCCACTGCCAACCTGCAAACATTTCTTTCAATGTAGCTGCATCCATCTTCACCTTCATTTTTTAACTGATAACTCTGAAGGTGATTGGGCCAATATGTCTTGGAACATTCTTATACAATACTTAATATTTTAACTATTAATTTTCTTAAGTCGATATTGATTACTTTTTAGAATTTTCCTGATTTCCTTTGAAGTCACATAGAACCCGAATGCTTCTAAAGAAAGAGAAGCTTAGGCCTGTTCCTTTATTAAAACTATCAATAAACAAAGTAATTAGCAAAAAAAGTAACACTCTCCAATACAAGGTTATTGGATGCATAAAGAGTAGAAAACAGTGTAAGAAGTTAGTTAAGAAAGTTAACTTTAAAAAAAGAACAGAGAAAGAAAGGCAGTACAACTTTACTGTGTGAAATAATAATACAGGTATCAGGTTCAGCTTTAGGCACAACACACACAATATCCTAAGAAGGAATATAAGGTGGGGAAATGATAAATAAGAGGCAACAGAGCAAGTAATGTGAAAGTGGTAATAGCAAGATAAGCAAGCAAAACATAAGCAAGTATCTGAGATATTCTTATTAATAGCCTTCTATGATGTTATAACTGGTTGGCTGGATGAGGGGAGAGCAGTAGTTGTCACCTACCTTGACTTCAGCAAGGCTTTTGGCTCTGTCTCCCATAACATCCTCATTAGGAAGCTGAGGAAGTGTAGGCTTGATGAGGAGACAGCGAGGTGGATTGAGAGCTGGCTGTGTGACAGAACTCAGAGGGTTGTGATTAATGGAGCAGTGTCAAGTTGGAGGCCTGTAACCACTGGTGTCCCCCAGGGGTCAATACTCGGTCCAATCTTGTTCAATATATTCATCAATGCCCTGGATGAGGGGACAGAGTGTATCCTCAGCAAGTTCGTTGAGGATACCAAACTGGGAGGGGTGGCTGACACTCCAGAGGGCTGCGCTGCCATCCAGTGTGACCTGGACAGGCTGGAGTGCTGGGCAGAGAAGAACCTAATGAGGTTCAGCCAGAGCAAGTATAGGGTCCTGCACCAGTAAAAGCAAGCATAGGGTCCTGCACCTGGGGAGGAAGAATGCTAGGCACCAATATAGGCTCGGGGTGGACCTGCTGGAAAGCAGTTCTGAGGAGAAGGATCTGGAGGTCCTGGTAGACAGTAAATTATCCATGAGCCAGCAATGTGTCCTTGTCGCCAGGAAGGCCAATGGAATCCTGGGCTGCATAGGGAAGAGTGTGGCCAGCAGGTCCATGGAGGTCATTCTCCCCCTCTACTTGGCACTGGTGAGGCCACAACTGGAATACTGTGTCC
Organism: Burhinus oedicnemus; assembly: GCA_008921705.1. Taxonomy (NCBI): domain Eukaryota; kingdom Metazoa; phylum Chordata; class Aves; order Charadriiformes; family Burhinidae; genus Burhinus; species Burhinus oedicnemus. The sequence continues at coordinate 1,806,263 of VFFE01007243.1, read as the reverse complement.
AGTGCTGGGCTCCCCAACTCAAGCGGGACAGGGGACTACTGGAGAGAGTCTAGCGTAGGGCAACAAAGATGATTGCGGGATTGGAGCACCTCCCTAACGAGGAAAGGCTGAGAGAGCTGGGACTCTTTAGCCTGGAGAAGAGAAGGCTGAGGGGAGACCTTATTCTTGCTTAGAAGTATCTAAAGGCTGGGTTCAAGGAGGATGGAGCCAGACTCTTTTCAGTGGTTCCCAGCAACAGGACGAGGGGCAACGGGCACAAGTTGGAACATCAGAAGTTCCATTCAAACCTAAGAAAAAACTTCTTTACGGTTAGGGTGCCAGAGCACTGGAACAGGCTGCCCAGGGAGGTTGTGGAGTCCCCTTCTCTGGAGATTTTCAAGACCCGCCTGGATGCAGTCCTGAGTAATGTGCTCTGGGCAATGCTGCTTTAGCAGGGAAGTTGGACTAGATGATCTCTAGAGGTCCCTTCCAACTCTGAAAATGCTGTGATTCCATGATATAAGACTTAAGATGTGCGTAGTGAAATCCATAATACACAAACAGAAAGTGAGGCTAAAGCATTACACATACTCAGGTAGCAGTATGGCATCATAAGAAAAAGGTAGGGAGTGTATGGTAGATATGGTGATACTCGATGTCAACAATTTAGTTCTGCGTTTCATCTACAAGCAGAGAACTACATTTTACAAAAGGTTAACAACAAATAAATAATACAGATTATAGCATGAAAGAAATGCAAATTCTCCTAACTGTAGTTCCCAGTCACTTGGATTTGTCTATGAAATAGAAACCAGATAAGTTATGTGTATTTGTAAACATATAAATTGGCATATCCACATGGCCACTTCAATATTGATTTTAAGGATGACTGTGATTTGAAACTTTCATGTAGCAGTATGAATTACAATATCATCACTACTTCCAGTCTTCACTTTTAATACTCTATTAGAACTCAATAGATATTTAAATTCTTTATGACCAGAAGGAACAGTTCAACAGATGGCCCTTATAACAGGCACTGTAAGATTTCAAGCCTTGCTTTTACGTTTACTCAGTAACAAGTATTTCACTGAAGCATATCTTCTTAAAAGACATCAAGAAACCATAATTTCCCTCGGTAATTTGTTCCATTAATTAATTAGATCTTTGTTTAAAAAAGGGTTCCTACTGTCTGATTCTTCCTTCTCAGCCTCATACTGTATCTAAATTGGTGAAGTCCTTGGTTGCTCTTCCTCCTGCTTCTCCAAAGTTCAAATCATTGTGTGGTTCTTTTTTGAAAATATGGACATAAGTATGTAGTATTTACAGTCAATTTCATTATTTTCTACAGTTAGAAATCATCATGCCACTTTTCTTTACTATTCTCCTGTTTAGCCATCAAAGAGATCCCACTAGGCTTTCTTGCTACAGTAATAATATTGGGAGCTCATGTTCAGTTGGTTCTCACTGTAACTCATAATTGTCTTCCAGAACTGCAGTTTTATACCACATAGTAATCTATCTGTTAGGTAAAAGTGGTATTCCCACTCCTAGATATGTAAATATACATCATCCTTCAATGACTGTTCCTAACCAAAATATTTATATCATTCTGAGTCACTTCCGTGTTCTAAATATTTACCAAACAACTTCTCTTTGAAAAAAGTCTCATTAGAAAAAACCTTATCAGGGTTTCATTTGTATAGCTAAAATATTATATTTATGATGCGATATGACTATATGATGTCTGATAATATCTCCTAGTCTCCAGAATCTGTGCTTGAGTATTGTAAACTACTTTTAATCATGCATCATGTGACACCCAAAATAGTGGCTGAAGAAGGTCACAGCATGTTATGTTCACTCATCCATCGTTATAAACACAGCTTAAGCTCAGGATTTATGGGGTGAATAAGATACTTTAGGGCATTAAAAACCAGAATTAAGAAATCTAATTGTATTTATCAGTTCCTGGTCTGCTCTGTGATTGGAGAACTGTGAGTTAGTGGCAAAGACATCGTGGTTCAAAGACATCCTCTGCTTCTTAATATGGCATATTGTGGTAGATTAACCCCAGACAGCAGCTAAGCGCCTGCCCAGTCACTTGCTCACTCCTACTCAGCGGGATGGGGAAGAGAATGGGAAGGGCAAAAACTTGTGGGTCAAGATAAAGACAGTTTAGTAAGTGGAGGGAAAAAAAAAAGTGATGCAAAGGCACTCATTCACCACCTCCCACCAGCAGACCGATGCCCATCCAGTCGCCAAGCAATGCCTACTTTGAAAAAACCACCACTTCTACCCCTCCCAGCTCGATTGCCGAGCATGACATTATATGGGATGGAATATGCCTTTCATCAGTTTGTGTCTCCTTCCCACCTCTTGCCCACTCCTAGCCTCATCCTTGAGAGGGCACAGTGAGAAATAGAGAAGGCCTTGACACTGTGCAAGCGCACACTTGGTGTGTTATCAGCACTGTTTTGATCACCAGTCTAAAACACAGCCCCATATGGAAAACTATGAAGAAAATTGACTCTATCCTGGACAGACCCAGTAAATGTAATAAAAATTAAAGTGTGAAAGTCAATAGGAAAAAACGTGAATACCAAAAAAGGACTTCTATCTGAAGGTGTTTCTCTTTTACGCCAAGCAAATCATAGAATCATAGAATCACCTAGGTTGGAAGGGACCTTTAAGATCATTGAGTCCAACCATGAACCTAACACTGCCACCACTAAACCATGTCCCTCAGCACCACATCGACACGTCTTTTAAATACCTCCAGGGATGGCAATTCTACCACTTCCCTGTGCAGCCTGTTCCAATGTTTGATAACCCTTTTGTGAAGAAATTTTTCCTAATATCCAACCTAAACCTCCCCTGGTGCAACTTGAGGCCGTTTCCTCTTGTCCTATCACTTGTTATTTGGGAGAAGAGATCAACCCCCACCTCTCTACCACCTCGTCTCAGGTAGTTGTAGAGAGTGACAAGGTCTCCCCTCAGCCTCCTTTTCTCCAGGCTAAACAACCCCAGTTCCCTCAGCTGCTCCTCACAA